>CAJVPY010001737.1:0-18356 GCA_910591965.1 Dentiscutata erythropus | reverse complement strand
TATTAAGATTTTTTATTTACTAAAAGCCTTTTTGTTTATTAAAAACTTTTTGTTTATTAATAGCTTTTTTGTTTATTTAAATAATTTTTATTTATTAAAAATCTATTTGTTTATTAAAAACATTTTGTTTATAAAATAATTTTTATTTATTAACCTTTTTGTTTATTAAAATAATTTTTATTTATTAAAAGTCTCTTGTCTTTTTGTTTATTAAAAAATTAGATGATAAATATCTTTACTCTTATTTTAAAATTTTAAAATTTATACATTTGTGAGCCAGGCTGGGCTAAAAATTTAAATTAATTAATGTGGGCTAGGCCAAGCTGGCAAAAAATTTTTAACCCTAATTACAAGTGGGTCTGAGCTGCAAATTTAGGAATTTGTAGGCCTTTACTAGCTATATTCTCTATATAGAAATAGCAAAGGATATGCTAAAGGATTATATGCACTATATAATTCAGATATTCTTTCTAATTCATCATTGTGTCTTACAATAACAATATCTTTTACATGTATATTTTTATTAGACCAACAAATTGCAGCTACTTCATCAGTCTGTAGTGCATTATATTGTTTCATATCTTTGCCATACTTATTATATATTAAAATATAATAAATATTTTTTTTTAGATCTTCATTTCCTGCAAATATATAATTTTGTACAAAAGGATTTAAATCTATTAATACACATTGGATATTAATTATTATATCCCTGTTTAATGCTTGCTTTATTACATTATGTCTTCTATTAATTTGTGCTTCAATATTGTTAAAATCATAAAAATATATTTGGAAAAATTTTAGTATTCTCCCTTGTTCTGACAAATATGAGCTAATTTGATGATAATAGTCACCCTGAATTCTATAGCTATAAGTCTTCTTTTTTTATTAGCAAAATCTAAATCTAAATTTGTAGTAATTGATGTAAAAACAAATATTTGATTATATGGGCTGCCGTCAATAGAAATCAGGCAGATCTACATTTGAAAAAAAATTAATGCCTTAACTTTCACAGCTCATATCTCGATGAATTTTAAAGCTATCGTGATATTTTAATATTTAAATAAAAGCTTACGATCTAAGCTTTATTTTAAATAATAAAGCATCAAGATATCTTTAAAATTTATCGAGATATGAGCTATGAAAGTTAAGGCATTGATTTTTTTTCAAATGTAGATCTGCCTGATTTCTATTGACGGCAGCCCATATGCTTTTATTTTGTTAACAAATAGTACTTTAGATATTGGATTTTTTTCTAATCTTAAAGCCCCACAATGTTTATATTCAATATCCATTTTCCCCATACTATGCCCTATTGTTCTTTTTATTATCCTCATCATCATTATCATTATTATTATTATCATCATTTTCACTATCATCCCCACCATCATCCTCATCATCATCTCTATCATCATCTCTATCATTATCTTCACTATTATCTTTAACCTCTTCCTGATAATCATCTAAACTACAATATTCTATTTTATGAAATTGTTCAAATTGTTTTTCTTTTTTCTTTTCATATGCTTTTTTTCTTTTTTTTAAAATTTTTTTTTTTTGCTTCACTTAAAGAAGCTCTATAATCTCATTGTTTATCTTTTTGACCTTTTTTTGTTTTTGCTTTTGAGTCTAATGATGCTTTAGAAGTTTGAGATCGTTCTTTTTAGTAATGCATATATTTAGCTTGTCTTCTTCTTTTTAATCTATTTTTTCTATCTTTTTTAGATTCATTTTTAGGTGCTGCATATTCTCTTAAAATATAATCAGAAATAGGTTTTTTTTCTTTTTTCTCTTTCTTTTCTTTCTTTTTGGTATTTTCTATCTCAATAAAAAAAAATTGTATAATTTATAAATAAAACAAAATATTTATTAAATAAATAATATAAATTTTTAAAATTTTTGCTTTAATTGTAAATTTTTTATCTCTTTTTTAAATTTTACATATTTTAATAAATTTATAAATTTAATATTAATTTATAATATTTTGTTAAAATTTCTATTAAACTTACTATTATTTAGTTTATTTATTATATTTCTAAAACCTATAATATAATAATTTATTAATTTAATTAATTTAACAAAAAATTAGTATAAAAAATTTAACAAAAATTATTTTTATTTTTTTTTTAATAAAAAAAGATTAAAAAACATTTTTTCCAAAGGTTTGATACAATACGTATCTATAGGTTACATGAATTTTGATATGTTATACTAATTTTGGTACATTATACTAATATATTACATTATACCAATTCATAACGTTTTGCCAATTTTATCTATTTTTATCTATTTTTTTTTTTTTTTTATTCTTTGACAGTCTTGCCAGTGCTCAATTTATTTAAGACTATATTTAGATGAGAGTTGAACTCTCTTAAACAATACATATCATTCATAACCATAAAAGGCATCTAGTGATTGTGAGCCTGATATCACCCAGCTGCGATTAACGTGCCCAAATGTGACTTGTCACACCAACCTGTATACAAGTTAGATAAACTTTGTCAGCCTATCAAAGCTTTTCCCTTCATATTCTCTTTCTTTACTGAAAGCAAAAGAAAGTGATAATCTTATATCCAATACAAAACCACTAATAATACCAAGAAAACAAAATTAAAAACTAACTAAAAAAAAAAACAAATAGAACGAAGGAGAAATTTTAAAGGAAAAAATAAAAGGAGTACAATGAAATGTAAAAAAAGAAAATCAAAGAGAAAAGCCTGAGAGCCAACAAAGAAGAAACTACCTCTATTAAGAAATAGTACAAATAGAATGAAAGAAAAGAAAAAACACACTATTATAACCCATGCCAGGTTCAAAAAAAAATTTATAACAACTGCAACATTTGTATATCTCGACTACAAAATCTAACAAATTATTATCTGACTACTGACCACCTCCGGATGCCTCTTATGCCAGAGACCTGATCCCAGTCACGTGGAGGTCCCATATCCATAGACTATGTTGTGTCACATATCCACCAATAAACAAGGCACATGGTTGCATTCCTGGGTATGTTCAAATTTGGGAAATAAACAATGCTAATCTTTTGGAGGGAATAAGCCAAATCACCCACTTTTTGTTAAAAATTTTGAAGAAGACCGACAGGACCAAGAGAGACTTAAAGAAAAGACTACTAGCACCCAAAGAGAGTATTTTATCCTTGAAAGAAACAATAACTAGTAACCTTTTTTTCAGGAAAGAGGAGGAGCTACTGTACTTTAACGGTAAGTGATAAACTCTGAACTTGTTGGCAAGTAGCATATGAGAACTACTTCTAAATGACAAGTGCTGTAATTTTTATCTATTTATTTTTAATTATTAATTAATTAATTAATTAATTAATAATTAATTTTTTTTAAAAAGTACATACTACGTACATGGTTACGTGACTCCGATTTTGGGTTACCAACCATTTTTATGAGAATTTGAATTTCCATATGTCACATGACTTTATCATTTGATCAGAGTTTGAACTTCTTCAATTTCGCAGGAATGCAAAATCTGAAGTTATGTAACTTTGTCAGAGTTTAAATTTTTTCTCTTTTGCTTCTATTTGCTTTGCTTTCTTTTACTTTGCTCTTTATTTTTTTCTTTCCTCCCACTCTCACCTTCCTCATTCCTCTTTCCTTATCCCTTTTTTCTGTCCTGTTTCCACCCTCACTCTCTCACTCCCACTCTCCCATCCACTCTCCCACTTTTCTTTGCCTCTCTCTCTCTCCATTCCTTTTCGTCTTTATTTGTCCTTTTCCCCTCTCTTTTAAAAAAATTTTTTTTTTTGTACTACTATTTGACAGTTCTCTGTTACTAATTTAATTTACTGCTGCTATTGCCTATGAAACAGGCAAAAACATCAGCAAAAATAATTAGTAACCCCAACTGCTAAATAGTAGAGAGTGGACTAGCTCTTAGAACCTGGTCATTGCTCAGGTTCAAGTTTATAATTTTTTGCTAATCCTTAGATCTCAACATTACTAACTTTTAGGTCTTAACATTATTAGCTTTTATGATCTGGTTATTGCCCAATCAAGTTTTAAATTTTTTACTAATTTTTAGGTCTTAATAAAATTAGCTTTTAAATTATATTAACTCTTAGAACCCAGTTATTGACTAAGTTTAAGTTATTAATTTTTTACTAATTCTTAGATCTTAATATTATTTGCTTTTAAAACTGGTTGTTACCCAAATTTGAGTTTTAATTTTTTGCTAATTCTTAAGTTTCAATGATATTAACTCTCAGGCTTAAATTATATTAGCTTTTAGAATCTAGTTGTTATTAGGGTTTATGCTTCTAATTTTTGCTAATTTTTAGATTTTAACAATATTAGCTCTTAAAACCTGATCATTTCCTGGTTTTGAGTTTCTAATTTTTTATTAATTCTTAAGTATTAATAATATTAGCTTTTAAATTTAAATTAAATTAATTCTTAGAACTTGGCTATTACTGGGTTTAAGTTTCTAAATTCTTAGATTTCAATAATATTAGCTCTTAGGCTTATATTAATTAACTCTTAGAATCTAGTTATTGCTTAGGTTTAAATTTTTAAATTTTTGCTAATTCTTAGATTTTAATAATATTAGCTTTTAGGCTTAAATTATATTAACTTTTAGGACTTGGTTATTGCCTGGGTTGAGGTTTAATTTTTAATTTTTTAGTTTTTTAATATTTTTTTAAAAATTAATTTTTTTATTTTATTTATTTTATTTTATTTATTTTTATTTTATTTATTTTATTTTATTTTATTTTATTTTTTATTTTATTTATTTTTTATTTATTTTTATTTATTTTTTTATTTTTTTATTTTTTTAATTTATTATTTTTTTATTATTTTTTATTATTTTATTATTTTATATTTTTTTTTAATATTTTTTTTATTTTTTTATTTTTTATTTTTTTTATTTATTTTATTTATTTATTTATTTTATTTTTATATGTAAGTCACTGACCCCAATTTCAGATTACCGACCATTTTCATGAGAATTTGAATTCTCATAAGTCACATAACTTCATCACTTGGTTGGAGTTTCAAACTCTATTTTGGCAAAGTTTGAAACTTCTCCGATTTTGCAGGAATGTAAAATCCGAAGTTATGTAATTTTGGCATATGATCAGAGTTTTAATTCATCTCTCTTTCAATTTTATCTCTATTTCTCTTCTTTCTTTCACTCTCGCTCACTTTTCTCTCTCCCTCACTCCCCACCCCTCTCTCTCACTTTCTCCCGTCCCTGTCCCTTTCTTTCTTTTGCTTAATAATAATTTACTTTTTTATCATGACTCTCATCTCTACTATTAGCCTTTTTGTGTCACTAATTAAAGAAAGTGACAGTTTTAACTTTTTTTTAACAGAGGTACCTGCTTATGTGGGTACCTCTGTTAAAAAAAAGGCAAAATGTCAGCAAAATTAATTAGTGACACGGAATTGCCAAATAGTAGAGTGTCAACAACGTTGAGACATTAATTGATTGATATCATAAACACCATAGGTGCATTTTATATTAATTGAAAATAATTATATAAACAAATTTTTATTGTAAATATTTTTTTAAAAAAAAATTAGTAATTATTATAATTTTTTTTTTAATGTTAAAGGTGAGACCATGAATTATTATAATTTTATATTATACGTGCTTTTAATTTTATTAATATTATAGTAATAAATAATTAAATTTTTATTATATATATATTTAATTATTAAAATACACCTATAGTATTTAAATTGTATAATTTATTAATATATATTCTTTATAATTTAATTAAATTTTTTTTTAATAAATAGAATAAACAATAATTTTATAAAATAATAAAATCTAATACTGTACTAAATGAAGTTTCCACAAATTCTGAAATCCAAATCCCGACAGTACATAATCCTGACAGTATAATCCCAACGTCATACGTAATCTCAACTAAGATAAAATACCGGCAATTCAAGATCCCGACAGCTTAGAATCCAGATAATCAAAATCATAAATGGTAAAAATTCTGACTATCAAAAATCTGAAGGCTAAAATCCCGTCTAAGACAGGATCTCAGCAGTTTAAGGTCCTGAAATGGGATCGTCTAAAGCTGGGTAGTCATGTGACCTCAAGCCACAGAGGCGGTGGCTTATATTAACCACATCCAATAGAATTGTATGTTTTATGTCTAAAGCCGGGTAGTAAACTAAGCTAAGCCACAAAAAACCTGGGGTCATTTAAGGACATTAAACTGCTGGGACTCCGTCTTGATTGGGATTTTGACCTTCTGGATTTTTATAGCCAGAATTATTCAAAATTTTTATTATCTGGATTCTAATTTGCCGGTATTCTATATTATGGACGTCGGATAACGTACTGTACAAAATCAGAGTCTGGTACATTTCACAATTTTAAAACCTATAATAGACCGTGGATCTCAGAACTTATAATTTGAGGCCAATGACAGTTAGTCTGATTATTAATTTTTTTTTATTGTAGAACCGAGTTTTTTACATTTTACCAAAACTTTATTTCATAGACGCGCGTAAGTATATAATAGGTCTACTACCTAGAGGTCTTGCATATGACAGTTTGCGGTACTATAATTTCCTCCTCTTCTTTTATAAGCAGTCAATTAAACAAATAATATTTTATTTTATAAGATTACCAATAGTATAACAAAAAAAATATAATAAAATAAATTTCGCATAAATATTTAACCCGAGTTATTTCCAATTATATAAAATATATATATATGACAAGATAACTTCGCATAAACGTTTAACCTGAATTATTTCAATTTGCATAATTAACTATTTTTGATAACAATCGTGTTACATCTTCAGTACCGTAAATTACCGTGCAAGATACTCTGTATTGATGCAATTTTTACAACACTGTAATAGGAAAATGAAATCACGTGCATTTGCATCATATGACGTATACAGTAAATAATACCGATACAGTATTTTAAAAAAAAAATTAATCTATTTATTCGTAACTCCGAGTACCTTGCACGGTAATTTATGGGTAATCAAGGGAACTTACCATGGTTTTAATAAGTGAACACTAACCTTGAATTCATAAAAGCTTCCATTTATATAACTCTTTAATGCGTGTAACGAAATTATATGAAACCTGATTATTATAAATTCTTTTAATCATTCTATTTCTCGAATATCCAAAATTAGCGAATACCCCAAAATTGAGGAATTATTTCTCAAATACCAAAATTGAGGAATTTCAGGAACTTTTACGGTACCATTTTAGAAACTGCAGCACTCAAAAGTGGTAACTTTGCTTTCACAATGCACTTGTGTAGAATGCACTATCGTAAATTCAGGAGACATATCGTCCCAGTATTTCATTATAGATACGTACGTACATGTATTATTTGTTATTGGATTTAGATACGACAGAAAATACGTACGTACACGTACGAACGATAGGGGACATCTCCGTGAAATTCAGGTTGCTTAACATATGTAATGTACGTAGGAATAAGAGTATATGATCTACGGGATTTACTTATAATAGCGATAATGACAGCTTATGTGTACAACATACACAACATACATGCTTTATTAATTATTCTAAAATTTGCTTATGCAGATAAAATAAGTTATGTACACAGGTACAAACGGCCACAGGCATTGTACAAATGCCGGATATTTTTTTTTTTTTTAATATAGTCTTTACATTGTAATAATAAAACAAATAACAGCACAAATCAACTTATCTTTACGTATCAAACATACAAAAATGCAAATAAAAAATTGCATCATGAAAATAATGTAACTTTGTGTACCGAAATAGTAGATAGCTAAAAAAAACGGGTTACGGAAAATATTATTAACTATTTGGTAGATGATTTCCATTTTAAGAAAGCAGCCAAGATTTCGAACTTTCCGAAGTTTATTTCATTTTCTTGAGATTATGCATTACCTGTTGGACAAATTTATTACTTAAATTTTTTTTAATTATTATTCGAGAACACTTAATAACGAGTCAATTATTTTTAAAAAATTTGAAAATAATTTATTTATACAGTAACTAATTTACTGTAATAAATCGTTTATTCTTTTTTCAGATCACGGGAACTATTTAATCTTAGAATTAAAAAATATTTTGTCTCACACGTACTGCACCAATTATTCCAATTATCAAATATGCCATTGTACGTAATGTTATGATGACGACGTTTAGAAAATACGATTACATAACTTACATACATAATGTGAAAATTTTGGATAAATTATAATTAAAAATTAAAGTACTGTAGATGTAAACGTGAATCTGCTATTAAAAACCTTAATGTAAAAAAAAAGTAAAAATAGAAAATTAATTAAAATTTTAATTGATCGGCCGTTACTTTCTGCGACTGCAACTGCAACTGGGCGTATTTGGCGTATTTACAATCATCATTACTACAATCAGTAATAACGATTTTATTCTTTAGATTCGATATTACTACAATCAGTAATACCGATTTTTTTGTTTCGATTCATCATTTACTATATATGTATAAAGCATACAGTATATACTACATATATATATACATATACTGTATATACAGTATATTAATTTGTGAAATAGTTTTTGAAAGGATTATTATGAATAATATTAATTACAAATATAAAAATTAATAGGAAAAATTTTTTTTTTTACAATAAGCGAAAAGAAACTAATAAAAAATTTTTTTATAGTCTTTTTAATATGAGCTTAACTATTTCAATCTCTTGAGATAACTCGGTATCTTGACCATATATTTTCAAATAATCATCTGATAGTCTTTTTGTTTGTTCATCATTAACAGGCATATTAATCAGTACTTCATCATCACCAACCTTACAATTTGTTGAATCCATTACATTATTTATATTATTTGTATTAGTTTGATTAGTTTGATTAGTTTGATTATTTCTTGAACTACCTATTAAAGGATCAGAAGAAGTTGATGGATTTAAACTATGAGATATTAAATCTAATGAGGAATATTGAAAAGAATTTTTTAAATGTACAGGCTCAGGAAGAACTAAATGAATATCTTGATCATCATTTTGATTGTTAGGAGGTGTTATATCCTGCTTTAAATCGTTTTTTCCAAACAGAGCAGAAGAGGTATTGGGCTTATTTCCAGTAATTGAATTGACTGGTGATAAAAGTTCAAGTGACATTAATCGAGGTGAAATTTTTGGAACCGAGAAAAGTTTAATCAATAGCATATATCTTAACCATTCTAAAAGAGAAGGTTGTAAAACTGAATTATTATTATTATTATTATAATTAATATTATTATTATTATCATTAATAACTCTATTACTAATAGGACTATTATTATTATTATTGTTATTGTTATCATTATTGTTATTAATAACATTATTATTAATAATAATATTTTTATTGGTAATATCGTTATTAATAATATCGTCGTTGAAAATATCGTCATTGATAAGATCGTCATCGATATCGTTTTTATTAGTCTTATTGAAACTTAGAGCTTTTAATTCGACAAATTCACTGGATCTTCCTATCATACTTCCGATATCATCAATAATAGCTTTGTTGTAAGATCGATGAGGATAGAGTGACTCATAAGCGTTAACATTGGATATCCACCATTGTAGTTTAATAGCCTGATAAGCACGAGTAACAGCAATATCTTGGGAAAATACTAAAGCATTCAGTAATCCTAGAGTACAAAAGAATAAACGAAAAATTAATTAAATAATTAAATAATAAAATAATAAAATAATAAAATAATAAAATAATAATAATAATAATAATAATGAATATATATTACCTTGAAGTGACATGCCAATGTAGCAAAGTAAAAATATAGGATAATATACTACGCGATTAACATAAACGTAAGTTTCAACAAAAGAATTACAAAATTGAGCTATTAATGGTACCACAGGATACCACATGACTCTTCTGACAACAGAAAAAATCACAGTCTTATTAATTAAGGCAGGATAACCAGATAATTGAGTAGTCGGAAAAGAATCAAAAACATCGTCAACTTTTTTTGTCACATATCTGAGTTTTCTAATCACCATAATAACAACGATTGCACAATACAATATGGATACATCTATCCAACCAAAAAGAGTAACCCATTGCCATATTATGTTGTATTCTTGACCCGAATCACGATACCAACAACTCCTGTAATAAATATCGATAAATAAATATTAATAAATATGAATATCTAAGACAAACAATTATATAAATTTGATAAAATATGAAATAAAAAATATATATGCACACACATATATGTATATATAATAGTATACATACTCTTCGGGCTCATCAAAGCCATACATATTAGCGATTACAGGAAGAAGAGAAAGTAAAAGTGCAAATGAAAATGCCGTTATAAAATAATATTTTTCAAAATTATATCGACTTTTATATTCATTTATGAATATTATATGAAGGTTCTAAATTATATATTTTTTTTAAAAAAAAGAAAAAGAAAATGAGATATATGTTTAAAGGATACGTAAAAATATACTATAATACGTACCAAAGCTATACAAACGATAAAGAATAAGGAAGAGAGACCAAAGAATACAATTGCCCAAACCTTATATATAAAAAGATCAAAAAAAAAATGTTATTGAAAATCAAAAAAAAAAGAAGTTATTGAATATCGAAAAAAAACTAATGTATATCATACTGTGTATCCACAAAAAAAACCAGGTGTATTATTCCAACCCAAAATGACCAAAAGATGACCAGAATAGCCTATATCACAGAATAAGGCGGCAAAAGTTAAACGAAACGAAACTCGATCTGCGAGATTAGGATAGTACATTCGTATGAAGCCAAATGTCACGCATGAGGCAATAGAGGAAATGAGAGAGATTATATTCAGAGGAACACATGATTTAGATATAGAGATGAATTGTTCCTTTGTTACTGCAATGATAGAAACCATTAATCATAATGTGTTTTTTTTAGAGTGATAGAAGGATTTGACAAGGTGTCGATTTAATATATATATATCAATATGTATATCATTAAAAAAAAAAAAAAGGAGTGTTATATAAAAGGTCAACAATAAGGATTACAGAAATATAATTAACGGATAATTTACGGATAATTTTCTCATTAAGTTTATATATATACTATATAGATAGATGAATAATGCAAAGGCTTTATTTGCCCATACGTACTTAAACCAATAGTCAACTGTGATTTGTCCATTCAATAAAAATAATCCCTTGAACAAGATTTGATTTTTTTTATAGTAACTATAAAGATATATAAGTTATCTTTTATGGTAATATTTGCATCTCTTATCTATTCCTTTTAATACGTGCACTGCGTTGTACAGATTTGAATTACTGAAAATTTGGTTGCATATGTATGACAAGATGACAACATTTATACTTAGATTGGTTTGGTTTAGGATTTCAAATATCTCCGATCAATATATCGAGATCACGAAGATCATTAATTAATTTACTCTAACCATATGCGTACGTATCAATAAACGATAAAACTTTTGCTTTCTCTAACACCAATATACCATATTATTATGATTAATTCAGTAATTATTAATATTTCAAATATTTTTCAATTTTCAATTAAAATAATTTTAACTTTTAAACTAGCTCTAACGGTACAGTAATCCTGCAAGTAAAGCTGAAATGTGGTTTTAATATTCAGGTAGAGTTTAGTAGAGATGTATGCATGTATGTACGTATGTACAGTACGTACGTACGTACGTACGTACAAAATAAATATAAACTCCTATATGTAACAATCTACTAAGAAAGTTATCAAAAATTTGTATGATTAAGTTTATAAAATTCATCTTTCATAAATGATCTCTTAATATTTAATGTTAACGCTAATATTCATAGTAAGGTAAGGTTAGTCAATAAATTTTATTTATATACCATACATACTATCTTTATTCCTATATCTACACCATATATGTGCTGCCAAGAGAAAATGATCATTATTCGGACTTTTAAGTACGTATATTTAGGTTATAATATATTCGAAAGTTCGAATGATTTTTTCCCTTGGCAGCATTAATATATATCTGATACACGTTACCTATTTTCTATCTACTCAAAAAAAGAAATCGGAGAAACAAACAAGAAAAATAATTGCACGTGTAATACGAAAACATATCAGTTGATAATGTCACAAAACAATGATGCATGTTTTACAATATTAAACTAGGTTATTATTATTTAATAAACAATCCCGATAACATTGTATATAATGTTAATCTGTAATTTATTAATATTTAAAAACACCAATCACTTGAAATTTTTGAATCTTAAATATTATAAGAAAGTTTATGGAGTACGTACCTGTTTGGACTCTGATAATCTTGTTACACTAAATTTTTTGACCAGTGCAATAGAGGAAGTGGTATACTTTAAAGGGTTAGAAAAACGTCTAAATTTTCTAATTGTGTTTAATTGCATTAACCTTGGCATTACGGCTATCTTCAAATTCTGGTACAAGTGATTAAAATGTTTGTAACAATTATCGGTCAATCATAGGTTACCGATATCGAATCGGTCAAATGACAGTTACTTTCATAAATTACGAGGCATGTGATATTTCCGAATCTATAAGTTATCGAGTCGAAATTGATAAGTTACCGACATTGGCCGAAATCAAAAAACTTATCGATTCGGTCATTGACAATCCTAAAATTAGAAAAAACAGTCATAATTTTAATTATTTCAAAATTTATGTGGACAACTATAAAACAAGTTAGCATTGCTTCGTGACTAACATAATTCAGTTCAGAACTATGGAAAAGTTTTTATGCGGTTAAACATAGTGATGCGGTCCAGATAATAAATTGTGAAGAAGTTGAATATCCGGATATGCGTTGATTTTTAAATAGGAAAATGGTTAACAAATCGTATCTCTAATCAAGCGGTTCCAATTCTTGATGCTCCGTTTGATGTTTGTTACTGTACTTACAGCATGCCAACCTTTGTTAAAATGTGTACTAGTTAGCAGTTGTGTCGCAGATTATTCATCTACTAAAAATTCGACTGTTAACTTGATTATCCGATATGTCTGATGTAAACACCGATTGATTTACGTGTAACTTATTCGGTCACCTCATTCATTCATCTCGTAAGAGGAATTTTGTATGCAAATCGAAAATGTGTACCAGGTTGTGCTCCGGATGATCATGTGATTGTCCGGAAATCAATCCAAACGATCATTAATGATATCATAGATTAATTAAATAAACTATCCTCATATTTCGTTTATATTTCGCTTCATATTTTAACTTATATTTCGTTTCATACTTTGTTTTATATTTCGTTTCATACTTTGTTTTATATTTCGTTTCATACTTTCGTTTCATACTTTGCTTTATATTTTGTTTCATACTTTACTTTATATTTTCGCTCCATATCTCGCCTCACATTTCGCTTTATATTTCACTTCATATAAAAAACAACAACAACAATCATAATAATAATAATGATAATTATGATGCGAACAAATTTGTTTAACTCATCTGATTTACCTATACCACTTAAAAAAATACTTTTATCTAATAATTCTTATAAAATAAAAAATTATATTGAACTTGAGCCAATGGTTAAATCTGAAAAAATAAATATAGTATGGCTTAATATGGATTTATACGTGGATATTAACAGCTAAGAGGTGTCTTAATTGGCTAAGCGAATTTCAGGAAATATCAAAGATCACTATGTGGCTATGAAAAGCTGAATCTTTATCATCGGGCGGGCAAACTGGTGCTTATCTCTATCAACGAAATTCTGCTGTAAAAACCGAATCAATATGAAATGGAGCAAATATTCGAGTACAACCAGCATCAATCCAATGAAAAAAAAGCATTTCTCAAGAAAATGTTGACCCAACTATAATGAAAGCACGTAAAAAGAAAAACTTTAAAAAAAATGTATAATTTATCAAAGAATATTAAAACATGCAAACAAAATTGATAATAATAATAAACGTTCATAAATGTATACGTATCATTATGTGCTGTAATATTTATGCAAAGTATATAATTAATGAAATAAATATACAAATTAACCGTTTGCTAAACCAACCTTCAAAAATTTTCCGGACATTAATTCCGGACCATCACGTGATCATCCGGAGCGTAGCCCGTACACATTTCGGGTTGCATTTTGTATATTGTCAGAATAAGTTACACGGAATTCATTTAGTTGATCACCGCATATGACGTGACTGATAATGTAACATTAGTCGCTTTGTACCATGGTAGTTTTAGGAGAATATATAAAAAGAGATCAAAATAAATAAACATAATAAAAGTGGTGTCAGATATTACGTAATATCTTAAGGGGAGAGGGTGCACTGACATATTAAATTAAGACTATGCAATACCGATAAACTTTTTTCCCATGTATATACCTGATACTGTTATTATATCAATTATCGATACGTACTAAAAATGCTTTCATGTTAGGATTAAGGCTAGAAGTTAGGTGGTTATCTAGTAAAAATGATTAAAGAAACTTTTTTAGAGTACAAAATCTGTTACTTATGCGATTTTTTTTTACGCTGGGGTAGAGTTACAAATGTATCTAATAGAGAACCTCAATAAGCTCAGTGATACTTATTTGTTGAGATTCATTCGATCTTTCATTGACTCTATTTTTTCTCAATGGATGGCAAATTTGTTAATACTGACTGGGGGTTACTTTCTGGCTTTTAGAACGTTATAAAAACAGTTTTGATATAACCTTTTGTATACATAGAACTTATCCAAACAGATCTATACGTATACAAATCCATGTAATGGGTGAAATTAAATCAGGATACCATTTAGGCTATATCCAACCAGAGGCTAGTATTTATACACACCGTTTCACGGATCTTCTTTAGTATAGGTGGCACAATATAGAAATACAATAAGATTATAATATAAAAAAACTCCAACCCTAACCCTAACATAACTTTAATTTAAACTATAATCATCATCTAACTATTTATAAATTTGGTTAAATTAGTTCAAATAGTTATTTTATATATTATAATCTTATAATAATTCTATATTGTGCCACCTATACTAAAGATCAACCCGTTTTTCACTCTTCGCATTCCGTTCATACATGAAAGTACATATTATCATTATAAACAGAGAATATAATTATTGCAATAAATATAGTGCGAACATTAAAATTTAACCATTAAACTTATTAATTGTGGCAATTTAAACTAATCAATAATAAAAATAAAAAAATAATAAAAAAATACAAAAATAAGAAAATTATAAAGCCTTTAACAAACTGCAAATCATGAATATGGTAAGAAAGACGATTGTTAGAAGAATACAAAGATGTAAATCTTTTTTTTTAAAGTTGTTATTAATTGCCTATAACTTTTATTAAATATACAATATATCTAATTTAGATGGGTTATTTTAAAATTTTATACTATAAATTATATGAAGTCATTGCGGTAGAAAGGGCCAAAACTCTAAAATATAAAATTTGAGAAATTATGTTTGTTTTTTCATGCACATCACATGACCAAAAGGGAGCAGCAACACAATCTTCTCGCCACACAGTATCACATGGGTAATCACAAGCACTTTACCCTGCACATGAAAATCACAGGGCAGACGCAGTTTAAAGGGTGGGTGTGAGAAGATCAAACAGATAAGGGCAACAATGAATTAATACATGCTTGGCGCATAGAATCATGATTGAGAAACAGGTAAATTGAATATAAATATATAAGATAACAAATTCAAGTTGCTATGGCATTGAAAGAACAACAGTACAAAATTCTTGTTATCCACCCAACCCTCCCAGAAAAGAAGTGAAATATATATATATATATAAATAAAAAAGTAAAAGAAAGTAAAATAAAACAATAAATATACAAACGAAAACACATGATTTTATCATTTCTTCTTTTGCAGCTGGCTTGCTTCAGCAGGTGAAGAATGAACCTACTAGCTAATCCTAAAAAGACTTCCAGTGCAATTACAATTGCTTTGTCATGAGATACCTCTTCCATTCTGATCAACTCAGTTAATTTCTTGCTTTCTGTCATGTATTCTGCTAACATAAATTCAATAAAATATCACCTCTGGCATAAAATTATCTGTCAGCATAGTTCAAAGTAAAACAAACTAAGCTGTATAATGCAAATACTTTTCAGGTAAATCAAAAATTATATAATTTGATTGGTTGGCTATATTAGATAATTTTGTAATATACAAGTTTTCTAAAAAGTTTTTTTATTTTTATTTTTTATTAATATAATGTCATAGTAGAAACTTTATTACAGTCAGTCTGAAGATTGAAAGTTATTTTATAGTCTACAAATCCAGGTAATGGGACAGATAAGCTATTTATTTATAACCTGGCTGCCAAAACCCTTCAACTTGAACTAGCAAATTTTAAGAAGGTTGATTAGAAAAGGAATTTCTATGGTTAAAGATTTCTAACTACACTTGTGCTACAGAGCACCCAATGTGACATTACACCTCCTATTTCCTATTTTAGTACTATTATTAGTTTAAATGAATAAAATAAGTCTAGCTAGAATAGGTTGGAGAAAACCCTAAGGCATTTATCATGACATTACATAAGGCATGTTGTTAGAGAGAATCCTTGCAGATACTATTTTTCGATAGTAGAGCATAAATTTGGTAGTTAAGTAGTAGATGTTTCTGTGCTTGATCGATTGGTAATGAGTTGCAGAGAAAATTTGGTACATTTGGTTTTACTAGTAATATTTCAGGCCAATTCCTATTGGTGTTGATGTATATTTCATTAAGGCCATATTTCATGATAGAACTATTTAAAGAAATTGTTTGAAAGACTAATCGCAAACGATTCAGTTTGTTTTTTTAGTAGAGTTTTAAGAGTATGATAAATTGGTTTTGAGTAAATACTGAGAATAATAAGGAGTAGAAAATTATATTGAGGATTTATAGAATTAAAGGTAGTTTGTAATAGAGTATTAAGTATTGTAATTGATAGAGTAGATGTAATTTTGAGCTGATTTAATGTGTTTGAGGTTATATTAAGAAGTGATTGTCAAATATCCTCATTAATTCTTAAACATAGAAGTATGTGAAGAGTGTTTTCTATTGTAGAATAACAGCCATCTGTTGTATAAAGATTAGGGTATTGGATTTTAAGATTTTTGTATAGTAGGTAGATTATTTGTAGGACTTTAATATAAAAGGAATATTTTGAAGAGCAATACTCAAGAGAGTTAAGAATTTTGAAGATAAGGTTCCAATTTATATCAGATGTATTATTATTAAAGAATTTGAGAGAGGTCTATGAGAGAAGTTCTTGAATTGTAATAGTGCTTTTGATGAATAAACATATTTTAAGTGTTATTGTGTGATTATATCAGATAAAGTGAATAGGAAGGTTAAAGTGTGAAAAAAGGATTTCTATAATTGGTTTAGTTGTGACACATTTAGCTAGAAAATTAGCTTGGTTATAGAAAGAGTTATTTGAATGTGATTTAACTTTAATAAGATTAATAGAAATATTTTTAGTAATTATAAATGAGTTAATAATAAAGATAATATCCTAGTTTTTTTGTTGGATAAGTTTATGAGATGTAAAATCTGATAAGCCTTTAATTGCTAAAAGGCTGTCCATATAGATAGTAAGTATAGAATTGATTAGTAAGATAAGAAGTAGAGGGATGATTGCTATTAGTTCTGAGCGAGTAAAGTCAGAAGAAGGAGGGATTGCTATACAAAAATTAATAGAGGGGTTATTTTCACAAATTCAACTGATGCCGGTCTGTATATTAGGTGTTAGAAGATTTTTAATAGAAGTATCAGTATAGGATTGTAAATCAGTTGTGTTTAAGTTTGAGATATTGTTATATAGTTGAATTAGGTAGTTTTGATAGCTAAGTGTTTTGATGGTGTGTTGTATAAGATGTATTTCATGAGAGGATAAATTAATTTGAGGTTGGTATAAAGAAGGAGTTGGAGTTATAGTAAGATTTTTAAATATATTGATTATTGCAAGAATCTTATTATAGTCTATTTGTAGAAATGGTTTTTTGAAATTAATTTGTTTGTATAGTAGATTTATAAATGTTGAGTTGAATGCTGTATTATTAGTTTCCTCCAGTTTTGTAAATCTTGCAAATCCTGTTTGTTTAGTTTGTGTAGTTGATGATAAGGTTGCCTGCCGTAATAGGTTTAACAAGGTTGTAAAGTTGCAACCTTTCATATTGAAGTTGTAATTTTTTGCCATAATAGGTGTGATGGTCATAATAGATGTAATAGTTGTAATAGGTGTAATGGTTGTAATAGGTGTAATGGCTGTAATAGCTGTAATGGGTGTAATGAGTGATTAAGAATGTAATAGCAATAGTCAAAACAGGTATAATGCTTAATTAGATATCAA
>CAJVPY010001736.1:0-18357 GCA_910591965.1 Dentiscutata erythropus | reverse complement strand
ATCTGCAGTGTACCACCTACTTTATACAATGCTCCCATAGTTGGTATGATTGACTGTAGCATGGACGCCGAAGCTTCTCATTATAACTTATGTTATATGGGTGTACTACTGATGATCGTTTTACTTCCAGCTTGGTAATACAAGGGCACCTGGAACCTTGACTTATAGTGCATCAGTATGGCACCTATCAACGATGTTGTGATATGCAGTGTTTTCCTTAAGGTGAAATATTAAAAAGTAGTAAATGATTATTGTTGGAAGAAGATGCATTTGATTTATTTCAGAACAAAAAAGATATAAGCTAAATAAAGTTGTATTTTGTGAATCAGTAAATAATTCTGTATTGGAGGATATATTAGATTCAAAACTAATAAGAGGAAATATTTAAATAATGTAATTAGACATGGTGAAAAATTTTCAAATATGAAAAGTGAACTGAATTAAAGAGAAAATAGAAGCAAAGAAATTTTTAAATATCAGATAAGTGGTGTATTTATAATAAATTTGTTATTTTAATCAAAAATAATATTTTATACTATATAAATTATTTATTTTATAGATATGCAGAAGTAAAAGTAAAGATTTTGTGGGTTATAATATGAAGTTGAATTTTAGTATTTCATATATATATATGGTTTAGTTAATATAATAAAAATTTATATTAGAATTTAGAATATCAATTGATTCAGCAAGTAAGATATGAGTTTAGATTAATTTTATTTAAGTTGTATTGTAATATTTATTATTTGTTACAACGATTATTAATTCTAAGCACTTGCTTATTAGAAAAAATATAAAAATAAAAAAGTAAGTTAATTAGCTTGAGAGAAAAAAAAGCAAATAATTTAGCTAATTTTAAAATTTTTAATATTGTTATAGAACGTACTAAATGTCTAGAAACATACTATTATTTTGACCCTAGCAGATCTGGAAAGTTTTAACGATTAAAACAAGCTATAATACACGATAAACAGATGAATAGATGATTGGCAATTGATAAACAAAAATGAGCCAAAAATTGATAAACGATAAGCCAGAATGGATTTACAATACTTGTAAATCTATACTTATAATATTTCTTTATAATATTTCTTAATGTTTTTTAATGTTTCTTAATATTTCTTAATGTTTCTTAATGTTTCTTAATGTTTTATTATATTTCTTTATATTTCATAATATTTCTTAGTATTTCTTATTGTTTCTTATATTTTTATATTCTTTGATATGTGTTGTAAAAGCTATATAAACTCTAGCTTTTTCTCTCTCTTGCACTTTAGAATCTGTTTCCTGCAATGTTCTAAAATATTAGGATTCTATAGAAATAGATACTTATAAATAGCTTGGTGTTTAGATATTGTATCATAAATAAATAAACATATCTTTGCTCTATAGTAAACCATGTTTCTATGCTTCTAATAAATATACTGAACTGCCCTAGTGAGGAAACATTCCACTTCCACACTGCTTCATATCTTGGCCTGTTGTTTTAGAGATTCCTGTCACTGTGTGCCATGTTGCAGGTAATAAATTAAGAAGGCTATTTCACTTGTAACAATATTATTAAAAAGATACAGTCATTAAGATTCAAATTGGTTGGGAAATAAAATTGCAAGACTAAACTTATTTAAATTTTATTAAAATATATTATTAAGAAGGCTGTTGAGAGTTAGCCCTGTTGGTAGATGATTTTTGAGGTGGTTGGGATTCAAAGCTGTTGGATCTAATTTGATTTACAAGATCAGAAAAATCGATAGTCGATGAATTATTATTTGAAGCTCTGGTTGAAAAAGCAAAGAGGCTAGTTTGTTTTCTTTTATTGGAATCTTGAGAAGTTATTGTAGCATATTGTTTTTCAATCAAGTTAAGTTGGTTATTAAACTGCTTGATAAATTTGATTTTTTCAGTAGAAAATTGGAGTAAAGATTAAATTTTATTGAAGCATAGCTTTATTCGATCTCTGACGATATAATATGAGAAAGTTTACTAGATAGACCAAGTTTTAATTTTCTAATTGTATAAACAACATTTTTCTTAAGGCTATCTTTGAAAAAGTCATACCAACCATTTATATTTGTATAAGAAACAATTACATTTGAATTTATACTTTTTTGTTTATTGACAAGATTGTAAAGTTTTTTCAGATAATATAAAGCTTATTTTTTTTTTTTTTTTTTTTTTTTTTTTTTTTTTAAACAGTCATGCTTTTATTTATATAAACCTCACATAACTATCATAAATGAATACAACAATTTTTTATGAATATAGTTCTATCTAATAAAAACTACTCAAGCATATTGCCCAAGTTGATCTGTTATAACAACTATTCACTTCTCTTAGGATTCAAAACTTTCAATAGATTTAGTACCATAAAGATACTCACTTGATACTTCGCTAGCTGTTGTATGACCAATTCATAACTGCTAAATTTTCCCTTCTAATTCTTCCTTCTTCTCAAGGGGCATGAGACAAAAAGGAGGAAATTTTCAAAAAGGTTATATAAAAACGAAAGAAAAAGAAAAACAGAAAAAAAAGAAAAAACAGACACAAATTGCGAAAAAAAAAAAAAAAAAAAAATATATAACAATCTATGAAGCACTATTATACCCCGTGTCAGGCAAGAATAAAAAATTATATAACAAATGCAATATTTGTATATCTCTACTATAAAGCTTCACCTTAACGTTAAATTTGCTTTCCAACCTTCCCACTGACTCCGGATAGCTCCATTGCCTGTTTTAATTGTATCTCGAGCCAGGTACTGCCATCGTCCGAGGACCTGAGTCTCAAGCTACCTGCTGCTATAATTAGAGTTCCCAGGCCGAGTTTTTTGAAATAGTATCATATTCGTCCGTAAACAAACACGTAGTTGCATTCTGCTAATTTGTTCAGATTTGGGAAGTAAACAATGCTGATCTTTTGGAGAGGGTAAGCCAAATCTCCACTTTTTGTTAAATTTTTTTTAGAAGACCAACGAGAAAGCATGTAGGAATAAAAGAGAAACCACTTGACCAAGTAAAAGAGTGCGGCTTAAAGAAAAGCAGAGTTTTGTTGTTTCCTCTGTGTTCTTCCTTTGGAAGTAATAGCCTAAGTAACTTCATCGACAGATAGACTTTTGTTTTTCCACCAAAATTTTGTATCCAAGGGTGCACACCTTCAGCCAGTTATCTTGTATACTAATGCTTTTGGCTTGTATGTCGAACGCACAACTTATAGAGAAGTTTCGGAAGAGTAAAACTGTTGACCTCTAGGCAAACTGCTATGTTAGACCACGACTCTCCAACAAGAGTTCTGTTTTTCTTCGATAAAAAATTTGGTCCAAATGATCATTGGAAAGAGTTGTATAAAATTAATAACATAAAGCTTAGTCTTTTTATATTATTATTAAATTTATAGGAATTTGTAATGGCTGGTGTGCTATATAATAATAATAGAAAAGTGTTAGAAAGATCCTCTGGTAAACATGCATAATTAGAAGCAGAAGAAACAGGTAAATAAAGCTAAGCTAAAAAAGAAATATAAAGTAAATTAATAAAAAGGAAAAAAGAGTAAATAAGTAAGGTAAAAAAAACTTACATATTTACTATTATTATAATAAATATATTATTTGATTATTAATACAATTGAATTTTTTTCAAATTCAATTATTAATGAATCAGTATTTCTAGTGAAGCCTTTGTATATAAATTCTCTAAATTTATTATTCTTATCAGTAACACAATAGAAGGCAGTTTCAATTATAAATTTATCATTTTTACTAGTAGTTTTAATGAAAAATACAATAAAAGATTGAAGATATTTTTTTTGTAAAAGACAATTGAATAGAGTTAAAAACTTATAGAAGGTAGCAAGATAAGGTTTATTGCTTAAATAGAGATATAAAAAATAGTGAATTATTATTTATTTATATTTTATTATAGAAGAGATTTGATATAAAAAATTCTGCAATTAATAGATAAGCTTATTATTTATATGCAAAATATAAAAAAAGATTATTAAGTAATAAATTTTTATTCACAAACAAAGAAAAGTTTTACAAAGAAAATATACAAGAAATTGAAATATGAGAGTTCTAGATTTAGATTTGTTTTATTGGTATTTTATTTATTGATATTAATGTATTTTTTTTTTTTTTTTTTTTTAATGACGCTGCCTCTTTATTACTCATTTTGTGGAATATATACAGGTATACATTATTTTTACAAGATTTTCAGTATGTCATTAGTATCAAACTTCTAAACTAGTATCTGTTATGCTGCTATCACTGAGTTCGTATCTCAAGCTACCTTTTAAGGCACTGCCAAAACCTGATTTGTATCTCAAGCCATAACCTTTCTAATTAGTCATCTACTACCGCAGATGTCTTAGGTCCCTCCCCCTGCAGTGTTTCAGTTCTCAAATTTCTATAACCAACTTGAGTGAAACGTACCAAACCTTACGGCCCAGTATAGTTGTATTAACTCCAATTTACTTCACCATTGGTCCTCACATCCTGTGAGGTTTGCTTACTCTGGCTCCAGGTACCTCTGAATTATTGGATAGCAGGATATTTTCATTTTGCTAGATATCACATATCTCACATATATGTTTATCTAGACTTCAATAATCTACACCATGGCTCTATCCATGTACTTGGGGTCAGAGCTAACCATTGAACCCATATAATTACTTACTTCCGCCTTTATTAGATTCTCAACAACCCTAGTATTTGCATTTGGACCATTTTCTTATCTGAATTTCTTATCAATCTCTCCCTTACTTCCAGCCGGCAACCTGGAAGGGTTGGTCTGCCCAGGCTTTAGGTACCTGAAAGATGCCCTCCCCTTGATACATACTTTCGGAGTGTATGTTCTTTTCCTCTGGTGCAACAGAACTCGGCGGTTTAGCTGGTGTGTCTTCTGCTATTAGAACCTGGTCATTCGGTTTTCCGATCTCAGGCCCTGGTTTGAATTCAGCCCTCTTGTGATACCATCGAAGATCATTGTTACTTCTAACTCGAGACTTCCCAAATAGGTTTTCAGTTATGCCAGTTCCTCGGATTTATTGCGCCATTACTCCCATTACTAAATAGTATAACCTAGGGTTCCTCAAAGTCGAATCGAATCAAATATTTTGTCAATTTAAATTTAATTTGATTTGAAATTTCTGTATTTGAATTTGATTTTATTAAATCAAATTCAAATCAAATCAAATTCAAATCAAATCAAATTTATTTGTAATTTTTATTAAGTATTTTCGAATCGAATCAAATATTTTGTCAATTTGAATTTGATTTGATTTGAAATTTCTGTATTTGAATTTGATTTAAGATCAAATATTTGATTAAATCAAATCAAATCAAATCAAATTGCAGAACCCTAGACCTAGGTTCTCTGCAGGAGGCATCTGCTTACCAAATAGACATCCAGTAACCTCAAGTATTGTGGCCATATAAGAAAACACCAGTGAATATGAAGGTATACAGAAAGTGACTTAAGTGCCAAATTCTGGAAACACAAAGATGAGGGGTTTGTTGTTAGGCAGATTATGAATAAAGGGTAATACAGAGTCTAAGTATGAAAATTGAAAGAACTATGTGACCAAAAATAAAACTAAATAGAAAATTATTGTGATTTTCAAAATGGTTGAAAATTGCAAAAAAATTTTTTTTAATGAATACTTGAATACTTGAATACTTGATTACCTTAACACTTTGTAATTGTTTATCAAACAATAGTCATGCGGATTAGATTAGTACTTTATAGTATGAAGTACTAATCTAATCTGCATAACTATTGTTTGATAAACAATTACAAAGTGTTAAGGTAATTGAGTATTCGAGTATTCAAGTATTCATTAAAAAAAAGTTTTTTTGCAATTTTCAACCATTTTGAAAACCATGATAATAAGGCTGTGTTGTTAAGGAACTGCAGACCACTGCAGAGTCAGAGTCCTACACTGCGGGCCATACCATGAAAGTGGTAGACTTGGCAACACGTGGCACTGGAGGGTTATAGAACACCTGAAGAGGTTGTCTCACAGGTAATGTATGTAGCATTAAAGTATGTAATTTAAATTTCCTGTAATAAATAAGACATTAAATAAAGACGCCACCTGCATTCCAATAGCATGGAAAAGTTAAAAACAAAAAATTATAACAATTCCAATGCAAACTAACTCACCTTAACCACATACAGTATTAGTCAATGAAATAACAAGTAAGTTTTTAACAAAATTATTTACAGTAACTTTCAATAGAAATCATAACAATTTTAATACAAACCAACTCAAGTTTAATGCATATTATGGTTACCGAATATTAGAGATTGTACCCGTCAAGAAAATCTCTATCCGGGTAATTTATTATAGCCATAAAAAAACGTCTACCGGGTACATTCTCTACCGAATATATAACTTGCACAACCCTGCCCGGCGCTGTTTGATCAATCCAACTCACAGGCATACGAAATTACATCATAAACTTCAAAATTAAGTAAATTGACAACTCCTTTGGTAATATCGCTTGCACCAGAACAGTCGACCTTCCGTAAGTGCACGTTGTTTTGGAAAAGTGCACTTGATAGAATGTACACATGTGGAGAGGAATCTATTTCGATATACATTAGAATAATGTGAGGTACCTATAGAGGGAAAATGCATGTGAAGTGCACTTAGAGATGATTACTTATGGAAGGGTTGATTGCATTATGATTAGGGTTGTTGGCGCAAGGTAGATGGCATCGCCATGACGTATCAAAAATCGGGCCTGTTATTAATCTAGGCATGGCGCGAATGTGATGAACCAATCACACAAAAGTTTTCCAGCACGGCATAGCCTGACCGAGTGACCCGTGATGGATACTATAAGAAATTTCGGAATGATAGACTGTCAGCAAATATAAAACACGAGGAATATCAACAGAGAATTTCGGGAATTTTTTTTTTTTTTTTTGAGTGATATTGACCCGGTGAGTGACATGGATGAAGATTTTTTTTTTTAGACTTGTTGGGGTCGAGATTATATGAGTGCCGTCAAAGGAAAACCTACAATCGGCTTTCAAGTATATTTGTGTACAGTTGGTTATCTGTGTGCCGTCTTTGGTAAATCTATGTCCGATGATAGATTTACCATTGACGGCACACAGATAATCAACTGTACACTAAATATATTTGAAAGCCCGATTGTAGGTTTTCCTTTGACGGCACTCATATGAATAATGCACCATATGGCATGCCATGCGCCAAAAAATATTAATATCATGCCATTAAAAAGTTATGATTTTTAAAAGGCAATTCACCCGGAGAAGGATTGAAATTTCAAGTAACATTTATTATTGAAAACTTACATCCTTTTCGAATACGATAGGCAGCGTGGGAAGTTTACTTAGAGATGGGCAAATGCACATTTTGAGCATGCCATGTACTCATGACGCGCTCATGATTTAGATATGGCTGAAATTCTCATGATTGAATTCAATTACACTATTAGATAGTGATTATTATCACTTATTGCGGGTTGCAAATTTTGCAGATCAAAAAAAGAAATCGATTTCTTTTTAAATATTTTTTTGCAGAAATAGATGTTGTAGATTCATTATTTTGTAACATATATATTTTGTAGGAATATAATTTACACGTTCATCATGTTGTAAAGAATTTGATTGTGTATTACTAATTTTTTAACCCGATAAAATTTACTATATGATGAAGAAAATTTAAAAGTTGCACCAAATGCAATCTCATAAGATGGTTCTAGAAATTAATATGTTTATCAGTAAAAAATGATCACGAAGTTTCTAAGAAAAACATAAGGAACTTTAGTATAATTTTTTTTGTTGGAAGTTATTTTTTTCAGTCACTATAAGTTTTAGAAGTTTGTTCCGGGATAATAATTTTGACCATTAGAAAAGATTTTTTTTAAATAAATGTTGTACCCGGATTGGAATTTTCCCGATTCAGAACCCGGATAAGAATATTATAATTTTTATTCAAATTATACCATCAAAAGTAAAATTTTTATATTCTAAACCTAAACCTAAATCTAAAATATTAATCCTGCAAAAATGATTCTCATTCCAATCTGGGTACGACATACATACGTCATCAGAAGTAATGTTAATGAAATCGAAAATCAGAAATTCATCGATTTCTTTCTTTTTTTTTTTTTTTGGCCTGCAAATTGCACATAATTTTGTTGGTGGATTCTATGTGAAGGTTCTACCACAAAACTCCGAAAACCATTTTCCCGAAAGAACATAATACCGACCAAATTGCCCAGCATTATAACTAATGCTGGCCAACTTTGTCGGTATTAGGTCCTTTCGGGATTTTGTAGTAAACCAAACCCTATGTGAAGAACCAGGTGTTTGGAAGATATATTATAACAAATTAGTATCAATATATGTAGTTATATTCCTGGATCTTATTCAAGAACAGTTGGTAAAGATAGTGTAAAGATATTGAGTAATATCCGAATCTTAATCATAGGTATTATTTCTGGGAATACTGTAAGCAGTGGCCAAAGATATACCTGTGGCCGAAATATTCGACCATTTCGGCAACTTGACAAATGCTTAAAGTTATCAATAATTTTGTAAAGGTGGTAGAAATCAGCTCCATATATGGGATCTTTTCTAGGAAATCACCCTTCGGGATTTTCTGATCGGGCTAATTCGGAAAAGCTTAGACCAGAATGCCGGTTCTTATTCATATGTAAACCATCTTTTTACTTTACTGATTCGACAGTTTATTTAATAAACTATCGAATAAATAAAGCAAAAGGTGATTTATATATGAATAAGAATCCCGAAGGATGATTTTCCTAGCAAAGATCCCAATATGTTACAGTTGATTTGAAAATTTAGTGGGGCGCTTGAAAATTTTGCTTGTTTCTCGAACCCTTTCGGATTCGCCTTATGAATCATCCAGCTCTTCGGAAACCACATCACTGTCTTCGGAACTTCGACCCGAAAATTGTGATGTGATTCGTAAGACGAATACGAAAGGTTTCGGGAAACAAGCAAAATTTTCAAGTGTCCCACTAATTTTCAAATCAGCTGTAAGCATTTGCCAAGCTGCCAAAATGGCCGAAATATTTCGGCCACAGGTATAACCGAAGAATCTTTCATTTTCGATTCCAAATTCAAATGTTTGCTGCAATATCGATATTGAATGATTCTCAGATAATTATTCATTTAAAACCCTAAATCGAGACCATTTTACATAATTATTATAAAAAAAATAATTAATTACTGATCGTCTATTTCATTTAGCCCGATTGACCGATATTCGGATTCGTTCGCATTGCTAATTGATTGGAAAACTTTGGGGCGATTATGTCGATCATTGGTTGTGCCAAGGAGATAAGCTTGCTGTTCCAGGATACATAGCTCTATTTCAGAAGCTATCGTAAATTATTTGTCTGAAATCAGAAAAAACCCTATCTGTCAACTTTAATGTATATAGTATAAACTACTAAAACTGAAAAGGAAAAATTGATTATTCTGAACTAGAGTGTGCAATGGACCTGGCTTGTAATGAAATCGGGCCGGGTCAAACCCGGTAATTTATATAGGTTGAGCATAGTTCGGGCCAGACCTGAGCCTAGATTTTTAGACCCATAATAAATTGAGCCGAGCTCATAATTTAACGGGCTGGGTTCGGGCCCATTGCATACCCTATTCTGATCCAAAGTCAACTCAATATAGAGTCTGAAAATATAAAAAAAAAATTGACGTATCCGCGGATATTTGGAATTACTATTTAAAATTTTCAAAATCTTTAACCATAAATAACTTTTGATCCACTGGTTCGTTTTGAATAATTTTACCATCAAAATGACCGTCTCAATGAGACGATTCTAATGAGTCAAAAATCATCGAGATTTGTGTCACTTCGAGTGTTTTAGGATTGATTAAGCCAATCCTAAAACGCCCGAAGTGACACAAATCCTTAACTATCTCGGGGTCCCATGATTGGATTTTAACGATCTTGGACTCGTTAGAATCGTCTCATTGAGACGGTCATTTTGATGGTAAAATTATCCGAAACGAACCAGTGGATCAAAAGTCATTTATGGTTAAAGATTTTGAAAATTTTAAATAGTAATTCCAAATATTCGCGGATATGCTTTAATTCTAATTATAAATTTATATCCTCACGCAATTAATTTATTCTTCCTGTAAATTCTTATTTCCACATAATAACAAATAAGGTTTAAATAAAATAAATATTACTATTAGTTTTAATATATTGTATATTACAGAATTAATTTTGCATGTTATGATTATTTACACTTAAAAGAAACTATTTATAAGTATAATGATGTAATTATGAAACTATAATAATATTATATGAACTCATAACACTTATTTTTCATTATATAAATCAATTATAAATACTACAGTATATATCTTTTTATTATGAATATATGTTATATATACCGTGTATATATTTTACGTATAAAATATGTGGCACATTGTGCCACGTGTGGTTCTAATTTATACGTTTTAGAGTACTTATTAAGGGGATCGTTTAAAGTCTGGCACCTAGTACTCGGCACAATCAAACACTTGTGAATAAGTCGGATGTCAAACGAACGATCGCAGATCAACCAAAGCTAAAATATATACAGAGAGACCTCTCTAAATGCAATCTCTATAAATGCACCCTCTATGTAAAATCTCATTAAATGTACAGTACAGTCTGGTCCCAGCTTATAATAGCACTATATATTTTGCTCTCTATAAATGACGCCCTCTTTAAGTGCACATTTTTTAAATTTTTTTACTATAGTTCCGAGGGGGTGCATTTAGAGAGAATTTGGGTCAAAATCCCGAAAAACGGATCCCCGAAAGAACGTAATACCGACAAAGTTAGCCGGCACTAGCCATAATGCTGGCCAATTTAGTCGGTGTTATGTTCTTTCGATAATCTGTTGTTCGGGATTTTGACCCAAAATCATTTAGAGAGGTCTCTCTGTATACAGTATAGTATTGGTTGGTCTGCAATCATTTGAATGCCCGATTTAATCACAAGTATTTGTTAAGTTGTGCCGAGCACTAGTGATGTGATTTTTTACAGGGGATCCCCAAAATTACGGGTCGTAATGGCCGGAATGCGTCGGGGTTAGGTTTAGAGTTAGGTTTAGTAGGAGCTATAGTAAAATTATCAGCTGGGCATTTTTTGCTTAATGAACGATTATTGTTTCAATAGTAAAATTCTTAGCGTTCTTGGGCAAAATCGATCAATTCCGGCCCAACCAACCAGGTTTCCGATGCACCTGACCCGGAATTTTGGGATCTCCCTGCATGAGTTAGTGATGTGATCCGTTGATCGGCAATCCGGATAACGGTTTGAACGTGTATTTTTGGTAACACATACAGGGAGGTCCCAAAATTCCGTGGTTGGATGGACCAGAATCGATCAATTTTGCCCAAGATCACTAAGAATTTTACTATTGAAACAATAGTGTTCATTAAGCAAAAAATGCCCAGCTGATAATTTTACTATTGTTCCTGCTAACCCTAACCCTGAACTCTGACCCTAACCCTAACTTGACCCTGACCACGACCCTAACCATGATGCATTCCGGCCATTCCGACCCGGAAATTTAGGGATCCTCCTGTAAAAAATTCAAAATTCGGCAAAAACCCTTTAAAAGTGTGCCGAAGTGGTATGATATCGATATGAGTGACGGGAGAGAATACCTGTAAGTCATTTCATCGCAGTGAATTCTACCTCTGAGGTGACAATTAGCTAAATTAGTTCAAATTCTTCATATGGAAGTCTCATCGGTGTGCACAAAAATAGACAGTCAAACGATCTTTTGATAATCCGTGCATCTCTATAAAAAGCTAAATAATTTATTCTGTTACGATATTACGACGGATTATCATACGTATCAATATAGAAACAAACTTGGTTACAAGCTGTCATTTTACTATTCGGCTTATAATTCTATTCACTTTTATTTTATAAATTTTTAATATTAAATTTTTATTAATTAAATATATAAATATTTTAATTTATTTTATTTAAATAACTGCAAATTATTAGTAAAAAAAATTTTTTTATATAAAGACAAAAAATTTAGCTTTTGTTCAACACTAAATGCATCGGTATATAAAATTTGTCTGACCGGTCTACGCAATATATTAAAAATTGAATTCGCAAAGAATACAAACAAAACCAAATTAAAAGAAAATAAAAGAAAAGAAAAAAAGTAAATATAAAAAAGGAAAAATGAATAGTAATATAAAAAGCACAGACTTGAATAGATGGCGACTAAAAGTTGAGCATGGTAGACAGACATGGCATTATTTAGACAATGATGATGAGATTAAAAATTGGCCTCAATCTATCGTTGATAAGTATTGGATTGGATTACCTTATGTAAGTCTCTCCGGATGGCTGTCAATAAAAAAATTTTTTATCAGGCATTTTTTTTAACCTGTTTAAAATTAATCCGAATATTAAAAAAAAAAAAAAAAGCAATCGAAAACATTTAAAAAACCAAAAACAGCTTTCGAAGCAGCTCGAAATGGGTTCGAGTTTTTTAAACAATTACAAACTGATGATGGCCATTGGGCAGGTGAATATGGCGGGCCAATGTTTTTGATACCAGGTCTTATTATCGCAATGTATATTACACATATTCCTATCCCTGAAGTTTGGAGAATTGAAATTATTCGATATTTGGTGAACAAAGCAAACCCTGTTGATGGTGGATGGGGATTGTAAGTTTATTCTCCATCTTTTGCAATTGAATTTTTTTTTATTTGTTTGAGATGATATTAGATTGGAGAAATCACAATTTTGAATTGGTTTAGGCATATTGAACATCATTCAACAGTATTTGGAACTGCTTTGAATTATGTTGTACTTCGTATCTTGGGTCTTGATCCTGATCATCCAGTAATGGTAAAGAGTAGGGCAACTTTGCACAAACTTGGTAAGTGGTTTAATATCAAATTTATTCATCATTCTTGTAAGAATTCATTAATACTTTAATATTACTATATGTGAAATTTTGATAATTAAAATAGGAGGTGCAATTGGCGTGCCTTCATGGGGAAAATTTTGGTTAGCAAGCTTAAATGTATATGATTGGGAAGGGCTTAATCCAATTCCACCAGAATTATGGTGATTTTCTCTTTCTCTTGAATAATAATTTTTGTTTTTTGTTTTTTCAATTGCCAATTGCATTCTTACTTTTTTTTATAAATGGAAAAGGCTTCTTCCATATTTTGTACCATTTCATCCAGGTCGTTTTTGGATTCATACACGTGTAATATACCTTCCAATGGGGTACTGTTATGGACGTAGATTAAGTGCTGAAATTACTCCATTAATTGAGCAACTTAGGCAGGAATTATATATTCAGCCATATGAGACAATTAACTGGTCTAAAGCCCGAAATAATATTGCAGAAATTGACCTTTATGCACCGCATACCAAATTATTGAAGTTTTGCAATTGTATATTTAACTTTTTTATAATTTATTCCTTAGTAATTATTATTGAGAAATCTAATATATTGTTATTTTTAGATATATTAAATATTTATGAAAAAATTCCTAATTTAATTGGACTTCGAGATATTTCTCTTCAAGAAAGTTATGAATTAATTAGATGTGAAGATGAAAATACTGATTATCTTGATATTGCTCCTGTAAATATTAGCCTTAATATTTGCATTTGTAAATTGGGGTTGAGTCAATAGAAATCAAGCAAATATTTTTTAATAAGCTTTTTTAAAACTTTAAACAAGGATAACGTAACAAAACTTAATCAAATTTAATAAATTTTTTTAAAAAATTAATTCTACGAGTTTGTAAAAATTATTTTTAAAAAAAATTTATTAATTTGGTAAAGTGTTTGTTAAGTTATTCTTGTTTTAAAGTTATAAAAATTTTTTATTACAAAAAATTTCTATTGACTCACCCCCAATTATTTTTGTTAATAAGATTTAAATTTGAGGATTTTTTTCAAATTTTAGGTCAACAAAGTATTACATATTCTTTGTACATATTATGAGGAAGGGCCAGATTCTGAAACATTTAAACTTGCCAAAGAAAGATTAATTGATTATATGTGGTATGAAATATTCTAGTTCTTTAATTTATTTTTAAATTTGATTTTAAATTGATTAAAGTTAAAGTTTATTATTTTATATGTTTTATCTGTAGGTTAGGACCAGAAGGAATGATGATGTGTGGTACAAATGGTACTCAAGTTTGGGATACTGCATTTGCAGCTATTGCAGCAATTGAAACAGGTAGTACATATATATCTTTATTAAAATTTAAAAATTCATTTATTTAAACTTGTTTTTCCAAATAGGACTTGCGGATGATCCATCAAATCATCAATCAATGATACATGCACTTGAATTTTTAGATGATGCACAAATAAAAAAGAATCCTAAAGATTCTAAAAGGTGTTATCGTGATAACACATTAGGCGCTTGGGGTTTTAGTACTCGTGATCAAGGATATAATGTTTCAGATTGTGCTGCCGTAGGTATTAAAGCTGTACTTAGTCTTCAGAAAAAACTTAAGTATGTTTTTTTGTATGAAATCTTAATGTTTAAATTAATTATTGAAAAAATAGATTTATTTTGGTTTTTTAACATAAATAGTTACACACCAGAATTAATACCTAAAGAACGGGTTTGTCAAACTATTGATATTTTATTATCTATGCAAAATACTGATGGAGGATTTGCAAGTTATGAACGTACTAGAGGTTTTAAAATTCTTGAATGGTTAAATCCTGCGGAAGTTTTTGGAAATATTATGGTTGAATATAGTTATCCAGAATGTACATCTTGTGTTTTAGCTGCTTTAAATGCCTTCCAAAAATGGTATCCTGATTATAGGGCTGATGAAATTAAGTAATATATATATTTATTTATTTATAAATATTATTAAATTTGTAATCTGTTTATATATTAATTAATTCTTTTATATTAGGAAAATTTACAAAAATGCAATTAAATACTTATATGATTCTCAATATGAAGATGGAGGCTGGTATGGTTCTTGGGCTATTTGTTTCACATATGCTACTATGTTTGCTATTCAATGTCTGGAAAGCTATGGTGAAACATATGAAAATAGGTATTATATAATTCTTAGGTTAATTAATTAATCTTTTGCTATGGAAAATAAATTAATTGGCCAAATAATTTTATTGATTAGCCCAGTAGTTAAAAAGGGATGCGACTTTTTAATTTCTAAGCAAAAAAAAGATGGTGGTTGGGGTGAATCTTATAAGGTTATATCACTGTATTCAAAATTTTTATTTTTAATTATTATATTCAAGAATATATATTTATTTATTTATTTGCTTATAAGTAGTCATGTGAAACAGGAACTTATGTACACCATAAAACCTCTCAAGTTGTAAACACTGCCTGGGCATTGCTTGCTTTAATGGCAGGTAAATATCCAAATGAGGAACCAATTCGACGTGGTATTAAGGTATATATATCGATTTATTAATAGTGTAAAAGTGCAGCACAACAAAATTAGCATTTATATTGGTATATTTATTATATAAACTTTTTTTTTATAGCTTATTGCATCACGACAATTACCAACAGGCGAATGGAAACAGGAGGCTATAGAAGGGGTATTTAACAAGAATTGCGCAATTAGTTATCCAAATTATAAATTTATTTTCACTATTTGGGCATTGGGCAAATATGCCAAAATTTACAATAATCCTGTAATTTTATGAAAAAAAATTTATTGACGGATGTACATGTATAGATGGGGGTGAAATTACCCTTTAATAAAAAGTTTCTGTTGAATTGTTGAAATTATTGAATGGTGAAATTGGTGAAATTAATATTAAAAATTAATTTATATTATAGAAACTAAACTAAATTAAATTAAATAGTTATTTGATATTTAATTTATAGAAATATTAAAAATATTGAAATTATTGTAGAAATTATTGTTGAAATTAAAAAATTGAAAATGAATTTCACCCCATCCATATGTATATGTGGTTTAGTAAACGTAAAAATATACTATAGAAAAGTTTAAAGATTATTTTTAAAGCTTTGAATGTAATCATTGATGCGGGAAAAATACAAATTCTAAAATATTAGAAGCACATTCAACCATTTTAAAATAATCTTTTCTTGCAATAATATCTTTTAAATACGCAGAATTTATCTTTGTCATGGAGGAAATTGGTATTTTATCACCGCAGAAAATACATTTATATAATATAAATGAAGTAAAATTATGTGACTTAGCGCGATTTTGTTTAATCCACTAAATCAAATAATTTCTGTGTCCTTGTTTTGCGACTTTAAATACAAAAAAAATATAGCTTATTATATAGTTTTAAACTTAATATATTGATATAACAAAAAAAAAAATTACATGTAAAAGTGGAAAAGGTTTATCTTAAATTTATGTTACCGTATAGAAGCGTAATAACGCGTAGGGGCGCGTTATTTCGAGCCCCTGCGCGTTATTTCGTGACGCGCATGCGTGATAATTCGAATCATTATGCTAATTTTTGAAAAAATTTCAACTATTTTCTTGAATGATAATCTGGTACATATGGAGGGGCGCGTTATTTTGAGAGTCAAATATGGCATTTTTAAAAAAATCGAAATTTCGAAATAACGCCCATGTGCGTTATTACGCGCCTATACGGTAATATAGATTCTAAACTTTTTATTGAGGACATTATACTTTAGGCATTTCTGGATCTGCGTAATTATACGATGTACATCTAATGTCACGGGCTAAAAGGTAGATCGACAAATCGGCGCAGCAAACTTATGACTTTATGCAGATCGATCATCGGAATTCCAGATCGACTAGTGCATTAGGCTTACCGGCTAAATAACGGAAAGATAACCTACGTGAAATCCGAAAAAGAATTCCAAGAAGAACGAATGAAGATCTAAAGAGAAGAAAACAAGAATCAAGAATAATTATAATAGTTAAAATAGAAATGTTGTAAAAGCAAAGCCTTATTATTATAATCAATGTTGTACTTATCATTGTAAGCCTCTTTAGTTATAGTGATCCTTCTTCGATCTTTCGTGATGAAAGATTGATTTATCTGATCTATCCCAAAGCCTCTTGAGATTGTTAGATTAGTAAAAGTTATAAAAACCCTGTAATTTCTCTCTTGTAAAGTAAGGTCCTACGGGATTCTAATACTATTACCCTATAACATTGAATAAATCACCTTGATAATATCATTTTAAAACTAAACTATTGCTAAATCACCATCGTCATGTCTCTGGCGAGTTGCCTAATCACCTAAAACTATCTATTTTCGTATTTTCCATAGTAAAGGATACGATTCACCCCGTAACATTTGGTAGTGACTGTGAGATTCAAACTTCATAAACCTTTGCGTTATATACCTATTAAAAAATGAATGAAGAACAATTTAATAAGTTTATGGAAGCTTTGACTAAAAAGGAAGAAATTAAAACCTCACCAAAGGAAAGTAATATGGTGAAAATTAAGTACTTTTATGAAACTGACGAAGAGGATCCTTTCGAATAGTTTAATGATTTCGAAAGAGCGTTAAATACCAATAATTGGTCCGAAGATCGTTTAATAAAGATCGCGTCTGGATATCTAAAAGAAATGGCGGCTGTATGGTATAAGAGAGTTAAAGAAAATATAGAATACTGGAAGGTAAAAGATGATAACGAAGCAGATCAAAGCAAAAGTTTCTACCATTTATTTGTAGAAAAATTTGCCCCAAGGAACATCAACATCGTTGGCAGATGGAACTGTATGAATTAAGACAAAAGGATACAGAGAAAGTGGATATTTATGCCACCAAATTTACTAAGTTACTTAATAGGATTAATGTTGATAATGGCTTTTTGGATGGGTTTATCATCGGAATGTTTCTGAATGGCTTGAAAGGCAATAATGCCACTTTAGTATCCATAGCCGCACCTAGAAATTTAGACAAAGCAATCGATGCCACAAAAAGGGTTGAAGCTAGAGGAAATTATGGCTAACAATCTTTTGAAGTAGTGAACGTACAGCGACAAGTAGGGGATGAATTAAGAGACCTAAAGAAAAGTATAGAAAATTTAACAGTAAATTATGTAGCTTTAACTGCACAAATAAAGAATACAAGGGTAAATCGTCCCTGTAACAATTTTTATAGAAGAGGACGACCTCAAAATAATTATAAATGAGAGAGAAAAGAATTTAAATGCCATAATTGTGGTGAAATAGAACATGCAGCTAGACTATGCCAGGGCGTAGGATCGATTTTACTGTCACGTGATTTCCGAGATGATGATCTACATCGTACATCCATTCCGTGCATAAAGTTTCCTTAGCCTAAATCCAGTAAATAAATAATTACCGGTAT
>CAJVPY010001735.1:0-18358 GCA_910591965.1 Dentiscutata erythropus | reverse complement strand
TCTGTTTCTTTTTTTTTCTTTTTTTTCTTTCTTTTAGATAGATTAGCCAAGATTAGTCCAAGATTACATTCATACTATGTATATGTTAAATATGTTCATACATAGTATATAACGTGCATGTGTATAAAAACATTAAATTAAAATTTAAAAGTACGTATGTATAAAATAGTAGAGCGAAGTTGAAAGTCTCATGCGTTGCATGTGAGCTGCACAATACACAAAAGGTATAACAAACCTGCGAGGATGCATATATGATGTAATTGAATGAGTAAAAACCTGTTTCCCAAAACTTCACACTATAATTATAGATTATTCGGCACCTTCATCATAGGAAAGGGTTATTCGGCACCTGCGATCTACTTATCCCCCAGCTCTGCTTTATTATAAGGATATCTGAAAGGATTTGAATTTTTTTTAATAAAGTTCTTATTAATTTATTTGAAAAACATGACATTTATCAATTGTGTATAGCATTCCTGCGTTATTAATATCAAAAATCCAATATTTACATAATCCATAAGCATAACAATTATTTAGGCCACTCCAATTTAATTGTCTGTTTAATATAACATAAAAGTAGTTTATGAGAGAGGAGGTGAGGGTATTAAAAAAAACACAAACAAAAATACAGTAATTATATTGGCTGTATAAAATGTAAAAATACAAAGTTAATATTACAATTTTATTGGTTAATATCATATATTGAGATGATGTACTTTCTATAGGTTCTTCTCTATTCCCTTGAGAGACATGAACAACAATCATTTCGTTTGTAAGATGTTGGAATGGCGGCTTTCCACTCGAAATTTCCCAAAGGATTACTCCAGTGCTATAGACATCTGACTTCCTGTCACATTTGTATTTGTGATCGACAAGAAGTTTAGGTTCGACATATGCTGGCATCTCATGAACAATCGAGTTTGAAGTCATAGACATCTTATTTATCATCTTCATCATCTTTAATAATCCAAAACCTGCAATCTTTAATTTTCTTTGATGAATTAAGACATTTTTCGAATGCTAAATTATAAATTAAAGTTATAAATTAATTAAAGTTATTAAGTTACAAATTAAAGTCATAAATAAAATAATAATACATACAAGATTTTCGTGAACAATATTATTATCATGTAAGAATAAAAGTCCGCAAGCCATTTCTTTAGCAATACGTCGCTTATCTATCCATTTTAATCTTGTAAAATTTGTTTTTAGGTAATCTCGTAAAGTTCCTTCATTAGCATATTGCAAAATCATATTATAATATCTGTTGCTATCTATTCGTTAACATTAGATAAATGTTTTTTTATTTAAATAATCATTATTTGATACCTTTAAAATTTATTAACTGCCCAGTATTTACCTTTTGTAGCTCCATAGAATGTTATGATGTTTGGATGATGACAAACATTTCGTAATTGTTCAAGCTATTATATATGTGCACTTAATAAATAAATTATTATTCTATAACAAAATGCAATTAAAATTTCAAATAGCGAATAATACCTCATTTATAAAACCTTTAATTGTTTCTTCATTTATTATAGTAGTATCGACTTTAAGACATTTAAGAGCAACTGTTAATTCGTTGTCTCTCCATTCATATTTAAGAATCTTTCCAAAACCTCCAGTGCCGATCTCAATAGGGTCTGTAAATTTATTATATTCAATATAATCAATGTGCCCTTCGGAAATAGCTTTTTCAAGCCATTCTTCTGGTATGTTTGTCATACTAATCTTTTCGAATATTTGACGAAAAACCAACGTTCGTGCGTATACTAATCTTTGTCAAAAACAACGTTCGTGCGTACAGTATACAAGATTAAATCAACGAAATACAGTACTGAAATAGTTTTTTTTACATTCCACGGCATTTTAATTTTACCAAATCTAAATACTGTACTGCAGTATGCCTGATATAGCAATATTTTTGTTCGGTTAAGGGGCTTCGAAATTATTATTATTAGTATTATTATATAGGAAAAAAGTGAACCGGGGTTAAACCGCCACCTAAAAAAATTCATATCATGTGATTTAATGACCTCGGGCCGAGAAAAAATCTTCACTATAGTTTATATCGAGAGAATACTATGTACTCATTATATCGAGTTGGAGTAAATAATTCCGGAACCCAAAAATTCTTTGCTATACTGAATCTTCACTATAACGAGAGTGAGTTATATCAAGTTATATCAGTTACACGATGCTTATTAATAAAATTTTTCATAAATAATTGATTTTTGAAATATGTAAATAATGCAAATAACATGATCTGGAATTTTTTTAGGTGGCAATTTAACCCGGTTAAAAAAAGTGTATATGAAGTGCGTGCGATCGATGTGTTATCACGGCACTCATTTCTCAAATTTTGTGAAAAGTACATTTTTTGTCGATTTACAGGGAAAGAGGACAATTCCTAGCTCTTTGGGAATGAGTATAAGTGTTATTGCAGAATATATAGGAAAATACTAATTAATTATCAACTCGAAATAAGAATTCGATTTGATCGCTTAAATTACATAAAACGTTAATTTGAGTTTAGTGTCTTCTACTTAGAAAATACACAAGACCTCTTTGATACAGTATTAGATCTTCCATGTACATACTGTACGTACGTAGGTGCGAATCACGGGATTTCTCTTTTTAATCATCTGTTTTTTCTTAATACTCCAGGTTGCTTGTTAAAATCTAGAGAGTACATAATTTCAAGAATTTTCTTCTTTTTATAATATAAATTCGCAACTGTGTACTATAACTTGGTAAAACGGATTTAAAATTTTTTAAGCGACTTTCCCCATTATTTTTTTTAAATAACCAATTTATGTATTAGTTAAAAGTTTTTTTAAATCGTTATCAATTATATAAATAGGTTTCAAGGAAATGAATAGAATTTTTTAAAGTCTCGTTTCTAAAAATAGTATTAGCTATAAAAATAATATATAACGTAAAGATGATGTAGCTAGTATTAAATCAATAAATCAAAATAATCATGGTATGATAAAACTAAAAATTAGTGATAATTTTTCAGATCTTTTTTTAGCATCAAATATCAATTTCAATTTTAATTAATGATAGATAGCTCATTGCAATAATATTATATTATAATTAAAGTACGCCATGTCTTTAAATACTTATTTAAATGATCAAAGACCAAATATTTTTTTCAATCTTGGCACAATGAAATTCGTTTTTCTCGTTCTCATAAACTTTTATTTCCTAAATACTGTACAATGTGGGCATCAAAAAATTGCTTCAGCCTGTTTCACAGGAAAATACGAGGGGATCACAGGAACCGTTACTTTCACTGAAAAAGATTCAAAAATCGAAGTTCATGTTAAAATAACTAGCGGCTTGAATGATACTACCGGAAAATACCCTTATCATGTTCACGATTTTGCAATAAATTCCACTGGCTCCTGTGAATCAGCGGGAGAGCACTTGGATCCTTTTGGTAAAAATAAATTTTATATGAATATATGTGTATATTATTATTATTTTGATATTTTCATTTAATTTGTCTTTTATTTCAATAGGTGTCGGTAAAGTAGCTGGATATGTATGCAATCCCCAAACGCCTGAAAAATGTGAAGCCGGTGATTTAAGTGGTATGAAACTGTATTTTAAAACAATAATATTTTTCGAATAAAAAAAAAATTATTAAATTCATATATGGTAACCTTGGAACAGGTAAACATGGTCCGCTTCCAGGAACACCAAGTGGAAGTGTTACAGAAAAGTATACTGATCGATTCATTTCATTGAGTGGTACTCCTACCCTTCAAAATGGAGTTATTGGTCGCTCCCTTGTTCTTCATACTCCTCATACTGGTACGATATTCATTCTCTAAAATTTTAGATATCACTAAAACAAATTTTTAAGATAATTGTAACCTTTGTTTTAACAGCACCTGGTGTCCCTGCGGCAAGAATTGCTTGTGCTAACATCATCAAAGGAAAATGTTGGAAAAAGAAATGAAAAAGAAGAGTTAGTAGAGATTGAAAATTGTTGAAAATTAATTAGTAGCCTGAAACTTCTATATATGTATTTTATTTACGTAGTTTAGAGTTGTTAACATTTTTCAGTTAATAAATACTTTGTTTTCTTTAAAAGATGTCCTATTTAGGTAGTGTGATAAATTTATACGTATCACCTACTAGAATTTTCACGCGTGAGAGGCTTTGCTGTCCAGTTTCAAATAATTGAATCCGCTTGTCAACGAAGTCATAAGGCGGTACATTATTGTGAGTCACTGGACTTTCCATGTGACAAATGGGTTACGGGACTTGATCATGACGAATTGGTATTTGAGTAACTTGATAATCTGTTGTCTTATTTGTCGTTTGAATTTTCTGCTCGACACATTATGTTCAGCTATCCCCCTAACTACTCTCCTGAAAAAAAAAAGTAAAAGTAACGATGCTCGAAAATGCCTGCTCACGTGACCTCTTGCGGCTTGTTTGGCTATACTGTACTACGTTGTTAGACACAGATGCATTTGTTAAATGATCACTTGAAAGGACGTGACTTTAGGTATAAGGAAGGTTGGTCATGACTGTTATGTGCGAGGAAGGGCACATGCGAGCAATAATAAAATTCGTTATAGCAGGTAGTGTATATCGTATTTGCGCGTAACAACACGCAGGGGTGTAATTTATTATTTTTCAACATTTTATTAAGATTTGAGATAGAATTTAGTAATTGGACAACAAGCACAAATTGATGCAGATAAAATAAAGACATTATTGCACGGTCTTATTGGTTGGAGCTGAGGGAAGCGAAGTGGAAGCCTTCAAGCCATACTCTACGGATTTTCGGAAATGTCCGGCTCCACATTTAGGTTTAGAATCCAAAAATTGAACCTAAATTTAGGTTCTATTTTGGATACGAAATTTTGGTTTAAACTATAGTAGTTGACTTTTAATAGAATAAATTAACCTGCTTTTGATAAAAGAATAAATTAACTGGCTTTGATATAAGAATAGTGATATAAGAATAGTTTATCTATAATATCATCACATCGTAAACATATTATAAGTAAATATAACATTATTATGTACTTATTTAGCTTAGTTAAAATGTAAAAATGCAAAATAGCTTAACCGAACAAACAGCTATAAGAAATGAAGCTAGAAGAAGCGAAAACGTTTAATAACTGAAAAACTGGTTAGCTCACTGAATAAGTGAATCACGCAAACGCCATTTAACAACTAATGACGATATAAAGCGAAAGAAAACATAAATTAAGACGAACAAGCAAATAAAGAAGATTGCATGAAATAAAAGGTATGGTTTTAAATTAAATTTTGAAAGAAATAATGAAGCCTGATATGCAACAAATTATTTTAAAGACGAAATTTTCTTAACTCGCCCTGTCAGCCTACTGATATACTAAAAAGTTTCGAAGACCTTAAGTATAATTATTGCCCTATTTGTAAAGAATCTTATCTTTCAGTTATATAGATCATAAAACTGGCTCTTGCATTAGATGCAGCAAAGACAAATTAATGATAAAAAGGTCCCAGTACATAATTATAAATAAAAATAATATATAGATGTTTAATACAATGTTTTATTCTAAGCGCAAGACCTAAGTATTAGGACTTCAGCCCACGAAACGTCGCCGTTTTTCTAGTGTAACAACCAGTGCTTTTTTCATTTGATTATTGGCACGGGATTGTACGTCAGACACCGTGCAATAAAATAGTTATTGTATGGATTATAAAATAACTAGATTTGTTAACCCGTGCAAATTTAGTTAATTTTTACAACCCATACAATTACTATAACTTATTTATTCTTAAATTGGATTTAATCTATATTTTTAATATTATATATCTATATGTTTATATTTTAGCTAGTCAACCTATTGATAGTATTGAAATTCCCGATGATAAGTGGTTTTTTATTCACTTTATAATTAAACAAATTTATTGCTTATTTTTTTATATTGGTATTTAGATTATTAAATCAAGTAAAGAAAAGTTATTATGCTGGGATGGGAGCATTCTACCTATTATTGCCATGCTACAATAATTCATTAATTGTTAAATATCTTCATGAATGTACGTATATAAGAGAAAAAAAAATTAAACTAAGGTTCGCTGACAATTATTTGTCGAAAAGTTTATTTTAGTTAAGATTGGCCCGATTTATAGTTAGTGCTGCCTAGATGCAGATTATTGGCAAGTTCTAAGTAGTGTTCCAAATCGAAATCGATTAATCGATTGATTAATTAATCGAATTGGCAACTAATCGATTGATGATTTTATTAGACAGCTAGTCGATTATCGACGATTAATCGATTAATTGATTAATCGACTAGTTAGTTAATCGATTAACTAATCAACTAGTTGTTTTATACATTGAACTTGTGATTAATGCCTATGCAATTATATCCAAGCTATTTCGATATACCAACTAGTCGATTAGTCAATTAATCGATTAATTGACTAATTGATTAATCGATTAATTGACTATAATCGATTTTTAAACGATTTTTTTAAATTTTTTTGGTCAACTAATTGATTACATTTCTGGTACGATTTGTAACACTAGTTCTAAGCACTTAAGAGTTATATTGGATCTTTGCTAGGAAAATCACCCTTTGGGATTTTCCGATCGGGCTAATTCGGAAAGGCATTGGCCAGTTCTTATCATACGTAAATAATCATGTTTATTTAATAAACTATCGAATCAATAAAGCAAAAGGTGATTTACATATGAATAAAAACTGGCATTCTGGTCTAAGCTTTTCCGAATTAGCCCGATCGGAAAATCCCGAAGGGTGATTTTCCTATTAAATTAAAGAATATTGAAATAATAAAATACAGTCAGCGCTTTTTATAATGAACGGATAGTTTTGGAAGAAAAATGATCATTATTGAAAATTACTCCTTTTTTTTTTTTTAAGAACTTAGCTCTTTTTATATCAAACATTATAAAATTTGAGTTCTTTATATCCAGTGTTCATTATAAGTTTGTTATATTCAGAATTTACTATATTAATATATGATATACTTTCTAAAATTATTATTATTACTTTTGGCAGTAGCCTCGTGGTTTAAATAATACATGGATATATTTATAAAATTTTTGGACAAACTATTAAAATCTAGACATTAACGCTCCGGACCTAAACAGTTCCTGTTTTCTAGTAAATACATAATCATATTTTTATTGGATTCACATATTTTAAAATGTTTTTTCTTCATTATTAAGAAAGTGTCATAAATCTGATGAATTAAATTTACTGCATATTATAATAATCTTTCGCAGTAGTAACACTCAAATTTGTCATTGTCACAAATTTTTAATTATATATTCTAAATACTGTATAGTGGGAGTGGACTGTATAAAATTTTGTATAAAGTGTTTTTTATGAAATGATTGAATTTTAAATATAAGATTTATTTTATTTATTGTTAGACAATTGATATTTGTTAAAACATTTAAAAAAATTTTTTTAAAATGTCGACTGCTGCTAAAATTATTGCTTCTGATTGATTGATTTTTTTAACGTCAACCAAGTTCCATAACACACTATCTTTATCCGGACCCGAATCTTGTATATCATTATCATTTTATACAATTAAAAGCGATAGTATTCAATCACAAATCAAAATAAGTAAATTAAATTAAATTAAATTAATTTAATTTAAAATTGATGAGCCGTAACTGGTCAAATTAAATGGACTGCAAATTTAACCATTTAATCGGAGCTACGGCTCATGGGAGCTGACCACCCGAAAAAATTTCACGGCCAATTAAATTTCAAGATAAGGAGTAACGTAGCACGACCAAAAACAAACGTTCGTTTTGTCAAAATCGCTCATAACTCAAAATTTAGTCTATGAAAGGCCTTCCGCGCATTAGTAAAAAAATTTCCTTTCAATATTTTTATATAAATAATACTCCAAACCTGACCTAGGAACAAGACCCTAACCTAACAGCACGAAATTTTACTTCGAAATAGGGTTGAGATTTTTTTGGCCACCCTTGTGGTCTCAAGGGTTTTTCTATTTATCAAATTCCACAATCCACTAATATACATTAAATGAAAAGAATTAATACTCGGCAAAAACTCTATTTTTTTAAACATTTATCGTTACTTAAGATTTTTTTTCCCACGTCATGTATCAATAGCCAATATTTGCATCTTACTTTTAATTAAAAAATTATTACTCTAGTTTAATTATTATGCAAATGAGCGATATAAAGAAACGCAAATATGGAAATTATCAACTTAGCTTGATTATAATGCAAACGAACGACACAAATATAGAATATAGAAACGTAACGATGCGATAAATATGTTAAGAATGTAACAATTTTACATAGGAAAAAAGGTTGCTTAAAAGTTTTTCCTTACGACATATAATAAATAATGTAGTATGTTGTAGAATGTCACACGATAACCAGACGAAATGTTAATAAAAAAAAATCGAATTACGTAACGTCACTGTTAAATAAAAATCACTAAAAAAGGAATATATGCTGATTTTACCATGATAATAAGCTTGCGTAAAGGGTCTGGATTTTTCAAGTTGTACGTAGTGAAGGTTCTAGTCTCTGTACATGACCAATTTTGTATAACTGACTAGCGCCAAAATTATATGCTGATTATCATTTAAGTTATTAACACATTGATAATACGACAGGATGAAACGATCAGAGTGTGGTTACGCTAATGACACAGATCATTAACTAATATAGTAATTTTGCCTAACATTTGCCCTAATATGCATTAATAAAGGTTAATATTTGATTGACGTTCGTTGTACAATTTTGAATTTTGAATTTTCGCATACTATTGTTTTAGTGCATGCGTGCGTGCGTACGTATGTACGTATTGCTAAAATTTATATAGATGTATAATTTACATCAAAAAAAAAACATTTATAGAAATTAAAGCCAATTGGTGCACCAGCTAAATTACTCAGTCTGAGATACTTTGTCAATAAATCCGTAAGATTTTAGCAATTTGCGTTTTTAATCATCCGGGTAAAATATCTCGGATTTGCCCGAAACATTAACGCCAGTTAATTGTTATTTTTCTCCATTTTACAATAAATAAGCTTTATATGTGATTATTTTATATATTTATAGTAATAGCAATAATAGAATTTATAATTTTTCACAAGTCCAAAAAATTTTATCTTTGCTCATTAAATTGAAGGACAGCCTTTGTTCATCAGAACTGTTTTAATATTAATAAAGTTAGTGGTAACTACCAAATTCGTATATATATATAAAGCCTTGTGATGCTTCACAAAAATTACGTATTAGTATTTGAGTCACTTTGAGTGTTACGATACACTGCTGCGTTGGCACATTACCTAAAAAGACAAATTATATAACAATATCTGAGAAAATGTTACGCAATATTTTAGTTACGCAATATTTAACCTTTCGCTAATACAATCTAATTTTTGTTTTTTTTTTTTGTATTTTTTTTTGAATATCTTCGATAATGGCTTTAAAGTTATTCACAGGAAATATGCCTGAATTAATGGAGATCATCCTTCGTAATTTGGAGGGTGACTCTAATTCTTTACATTCGTGTGCTTTAGTAAATCGACATTGGTGCAAAATGTCAATTCCTATTCTTTGGAAAGATCCTTTCTCATTTAACCAAAAACCTACTTATATCTCTAAATACCTTTCATATCTTGATAATGAGGATAGATTATGTTTAAAAGAATATAAAATTTCCATAGATGACGATTTTCCATCTCATCTTTTTCATTATGCAAAGTTCTTAAGAGTTCTTGACTTATCATTTCTAGAAAGTAAAGTTCGTCAATGGATTTCTTTTCAAAAAAATACCACTTCACAACGTTATTCAGCAAATACAACAATAGCTACTTTATTACTTAAATTATTTATTGAAAGTGGTGTCGCTTTATCGAAATTTCATATCATAATTTCAAAATCTATTATTAAATCGGAGATCTTTTATTCATTAGGACAAAGTGTTCGTTTTTTCTCTCAACTTCAACATGTTTCTGTGGACACTGGATACGAAGATTTTTATTCTGATGAAAATATCGCTTTCTTAAAAATTTTGGCAAAAATTTCTACAAAAATTCGAACCTTACAATTTAATATGCATGATGTTGGATATAATGTAGCTCCTTTATGCCATGCACTTGCAAATATTGTTAAAACTCAATGTCAGCTTGCTGAATTTATTTTGACTGGTATGGATCTAAACGTTCAGGAAATTATTTTTGCTTTGGCTACTCAACAAAAGTCTTTGAAGGAATTTAAAATAGATTATTGTTATGATAGTGGTATAAACTTTAATGTATTATTGAAATGTGAAAAATTGGAAACACTTCGTATAAGATGGTATGATGAAAAATCTGAAATATTAAAACCTTTGGCCAATGGATCTTGCAATCTTGATACTTTAGAAATAATTGATCTTGAAGTTGACTCACCTGACGTAATTCAAATTTTAAAAAAAAGTAACTCTTCTTTACAAAGATTGAAACTTTATCCGGAAGATAGTGTGATTCAGTCTCAATCTTCTTTAGTAGAAACTCTTATAAATTCTTGTCCTAATATCACTTATCTCAATATTTCATCAATTGAACTTTCCCTTCAACTTATTAAACTTGTTGAATCCTTGAAAAAATTACAATTTCTTACTTTACTATGGTTTTCTGAAAAGCCTGATGTAATGATAAAAGCTAGAATTATACAGTTGATTAGGGCTACCTCTTCTTTCTTACAATATATTGAGTGGAGAAATATTAATAAAGAAGATTCTTCTTATGTTGATGTTTTGCTTTATCATTGTAACGCTCCTTTAAAGAAGCTTATTTGTAATAATAGTAAAGAAACTGCTAAGGCAATAATGGATTTTTGTAAGCAAAAAAAAACTTTAGAGTACGTAAATATTTTTTATTCGGATTCAAAAGAAGTTGAAAAAAATTTAGAAAACTATGTAAAATTGGTACAATATGATGAAATTGTCGTTAATTGTTGATATTGTATATATGGTATGTATTGTATGTAGTGTTTAATATGTTTATGATTTCTTTTTCTTTACAATAATATTTTTTAATATATCAACTTTTAATTCATTTGATTTTTATTGTAGATAAATCGATTTGTTTTTGTAAATTTAGCGTATATAGAACTTTTTCGATAAGTTGTAATTTATAGAACATTCAACTATTATTTTCAGAAAATAAGTGCAATGCATTTTTTTTCATGTATATTATTGATTCATTCGCTCAATTAAATCACAATAAAAAATTTTCTATCAAATACAGTTATTTTCTCGTATTAATTAATGTTCGTAAGTGTTATTTCGAAAATCGTATCACCCTACGGCCTCGAAATGACACTCATGCGCATCCCGAAATAATTTGTGTCGAACGATCAGCCTTTAACTCAAAAAAACGTGCAGTTGAGCTTTATTACGAGAAAGAACGATTGTCGCTCAATTCCCCGAAGGCTACTTACCCGCAACTCATTTCCCCTTCACCGCAATGTCGACATGCTATTTCATATGTAGCTCATTTTTTCGATAATACGTTACATATTTTCGACAATACCTTCTTTAGATAAGACATTTCCCCGATAATCATTTCTTCAACATAAAATCGGCCCGACTGAAGCCTGATTTAGAATTAGTGTTGGTTAGAATTATATGTCGGGAAATTATTGCCGGGTAAATGTCTTGTCTAAGAGAAGGATGTCGAAAAAATTCAATGCAAACATGTGTCTTATCAAAAAAATGCACTGTAGATGAAATATCATGTCGGAATTGCGGTGTCGAGGAAATGTTTGGCGGGTAAATAACTTTTGAGGAATCGTGCTGTAACCGAAAGAGTAGCATGTTTTACAAATTCTCCTATTATTTTAAAGATTTATTTGATAGGGTTTTATGATGTTTTATTTAATTACATTTACTGCTATTTTCATAATTCCCAGGACGATTTTGGCCGATTCGATTTTGTAATTTCGGAATAATAGATTCAATAAACTGATATATGAGAATGCTGCGAAGGGACACTTATTATCGGGCTTTCAATTATATTTTGTACCAGGCACAATTCCTATTAAATTAGATAGATTTTGTCCGGTGTCAAATAATTGAAACCCGGTTTTTATTGACGGCATTCATATACGTAATTTACTTTCGCTGGCAAATAATTGAAAAAAAGTTTTAGAAAGAATGGATTAAATATACGTACGTATTAGGAGTGTCCCTTTCATCTGACACTGGGATTTGATCAATCTTCAAAGTAACAAATAAGTATCTACCGTATTTTTTATATAGTAAATATTATTTGTCACGTCCAATGATTGGTCACACCACAATGCCAAATGTAAGGGTCACCTATAACCCTATGAAAAAGTAGTCCAGGGGTGTTTCGTACGTATATGACGCCACACACGCTACACGCGTTTAAAATGGGTTTTAATTATACCGGTATAATAATAAGGTAGTATGATACCAGGTATAATACTGTATAACATAGTATAATCACCCAGTAGGAATTTTCTAGTTGATTATATCAGAAACTTTCGGAAGATTTTGTAAACTCGAGTTCTCACAGATAAAGCAATTTAATTGATTAACTATTTAATTGACTACCTATTTCTAACTATTGGTATAATACAGTATAGGTAAACTTTAAAACCCTAGATACGTATGCATGTCCAGAATGGCACGTATTTAGGATGACACGTATAGGCTCGTTAGTTGGAATTACATGTATTAAATGGAACGTGTATCTCATATGGACAATAAAATCGCAGGATCAGGTGTAACGTGAAAATTCAAAAAATCGGCTGTATCTCAAAATCTCGCCTATGAAAAAGCTCTTTAATTCCTAACAAAAAAAAATTCATTGCAAAATTTTACCATAGGCATGTTTGTATCACCCTTCGCAATTATACCACTCGTAAGAAATATATGCACGTGAACCAAAACCCATGAATTTTGGCAGCAAAACCCGGTCAATTTACGGTCCAAAATGTCCGGGCAAACGGTCCAATTCGGACCATTTTAGTCGCGCCAACTCGGAATTTACACGTGCAAACCCGGTTCTCTGGCCATTTCACAGATCTCCGTGCTTTTCCGTAGAAACACATGCATGTTCGGATGTATTTTTTTATAGGGTAATAGACTTAATCCAAATTTTCATACAAATTAAACACGCCAAACATGTTGTACGAACATTCGAACTAAAATTTAATAACGTTTACATTATTATTATAAAGATCTAAAATAATCATTATAATGCAAAAATAGCTTTTACAGCTGTTTTCATAAACTCTAGAACAACTGAAAAATTACCGATGACCGAATCGATTAGTTACAGTACCGAGTCGGAATCAATAAGTAGCCAGAATTTACGAAAACAGCTGTATTATACGGATCATGCTGAATTTATATACCAGCTGAAATCATTCGGTCAATTTTTTATCAGGTTCCCAAAATTATGATAATAATAGTAAAAAGGATCTAAATATCCTCGACTGCAAAATTTCTTTCTACAACAGATATCCTTGATTCGTATGCAAGTTTTATATAATTATATAAATATGACAAAATTTGTAATGAGTGATATAGATGATTATCGTACAACGTAGACTAAAGTACCCAGGATACTTTACAATTTAAGCAGTATATGTGGGTATCATAGTCGGAGGAATACTATGGTCAGCGTATGGGGCATAAGTTGTACTATATGATTGCCGCAGTAATGTTTTATATATTCTAAGTGATTAATCCATCTTTAGTACCCGGGTATTTTATATCCCCAAGTTTAATTAATCCGCCTTTAATACTCGGGGTACTTTACATTCTAGGCCTCTGAAAATCGAGAGGGAGGGGTATTATAAAAGGGGTCTTTTAGTCCACACTGTATGGTAAGTAATTTTTACTTATTTCAGAGCAATCGATGAATTTTATTTAGGTAAACTTTGTATAAATTGTAAAATGACTGTAGTATGCTGAATTACAAACTTTGTTTCATGGGATTTCTATATAAGCATCTCGTGCTAAATTCATTTTCGCAAAGTATGTTTTTAAGTAGTTAATTAAATAATACAGTCTAAATGTTCGGTTTCTAATAAATTTAATTTAGTTTAAAATTAATGTTATAATAATAATACGTATAGAAAAAGTGTTCTTAGTAAAAAAGACATGTTTTTACCTTGGTCTAAAGTCGTATGCACAGGTTGTGTATACAAATTACTTAAATTATCAAGTTTTGGCAAATTAGAAATGCTGAGCAATCTACTTGTATAACATGATTCTGAGTGCATTTCAAACGTAGATTGAGAGGAAGTAATATCTTGAGTTTTAAATTCTTCAATATTATTGGTTTGTACATATAATTCTGAACTTGGGTCATTCATTTCCACCGCCCAGTTGCTAAATATTTCAATCAATACATTTGCTGTTGGTCTATTTGTTGGTATAGTATCCCAACAATTGTTAATAAGTTGCTTAAGTAAACCTGGTATTTCATTTTTAATTTTTGGGCATGTGCCTTTACAAATATCAGATGCCAAATGAATGTCATGTGGAATTTCATAAAAGGGTGGTTTTTCTGAAATTATCTCATTCATAATAATTCCGAAACTATAAATGTCTGAAGCTTGTGAATATTTCCTTGATCGTAAAATCTCAGGTGCAGTATAAGGTAAAACTCCATATATTGTTTGTTTTTCATTATCAAAATTATTTATTTTATTTACGAAGAAACTTAATCCTAGATCTGTAATATTTGTTCCATTGTGGTCATCATGCAAAATATTACCAATGTGAAGATCTCCATGAACTAATCCTGCCTTATGAATAGCATTAAGCCTGTTGCAATATTTTTTAACATTTTTACTTTGTTATTCCACGATAACATATTAGGATTATTGTTTATATAATTACGAAGATTTCCATAATTTGCATATTCCAGAACCATCATGTACTCATTAGTATTCGGATCCTTAGTTAATCCATAACACCATATAGTACATTTTCCGTATTCTATATTGATGTGAAACTTAACCTAAAAATTTAATAATTTTTTTTTAAAAAAAAAAATATGTAGGGTGACTTATAAGTACTAAAAATTCGCATTCTAATAATCGTTATGTATAGTACCTCTTGTAAAAATTCTTCAAATTTATGATGATTATCCAAGCATTTCAAAGTCACCATCATTTCATCGTTCCTTTTCCATTGTTTTCTTTGATAATCCCAATTTCTAATATAGCCATCGATCCAGGTTGCTGAATATACTTTACTAAATCCACCTCTATCTAAATATTTAATGTCTCTAAGCTTATCAAATTGAATCCATTCTAAAACATCACAACAATTTGACGCTTTTAGCTGAGTTTCTTGAATAAACTCATCAATAGCCTTATTTTCACTTGTCCATTTTGCAAATTTTTTTTCAAAATGAAGTATATTACATGGTTTACACCAGTTTTTACTTATGTTTAAATCATTACATTCTTTACAAATTTTCAATCCTGACTTTAAATACAATTCGAATGCTTTTTTTTCATCTTTAACGGTTCCTATGCCATTCTCAAAATAAATTCCTAGCTTATATTGTCCATCAGAATTATCACTTTCTGCGGATTTTAAATACCATTCAAAATGCTTTTTTTTTCATCTTTAACAGTTCCTATACCACTCTCAAAATAAAATCCTAGCCTATATTGTCCATTAGAATTACCACCTTCAGCAGATTTTAAATACCATTCAAATGCTTTTTTTTCATCCCTAGCAGTCCCTATACCATTTTCATAAAATAATCCAACATTAAATTGTCCTTTCGAATTGCCACTTTCAGCAGATTTCAAATACCATTCAAATGCCTTATTTTCATACTTAGTTATGCCTATACTATAGTTGTAGCAGAATCCAACATTAAATTGCCCTTTTAAATTACCACCTTCAGCAGATTTCAAATACCATTCAAATGCCTTCCTTTTATCCTCGGCAGTGCCTATACCATTTTCATAATAGAATCCAACATTACATTGTCCATTCGAATTTCCACCTTCAGCAGATTTTAAATACCATTCAAATGCCTTTCTTTTATCTTCGGCAGTGCCTATACCATTTTCATAAAAGAACCCTATATTACATTGCTCATCAGAATTACCGCCTTCAGCAGATTTTAAAAACCATTCAAATGCCTTTTTTTCATCTTTAGTTGTGCCTATACCATTTTTGTAGCAGATTCCAACATTAAATTGCCCCTTTAATTACCGCCTTCAGCAGATTTCAGATACCATTCAAATGCCTTTTTTCATCTTTAGTTGTGCCTATACCATTTTTGTAACAGATTCCAACATTAAATTGCCCTTTTGAATTGTCACCTTCAGCAGATTTCAGATACCATTCCTTTTATCCTCGTCAGTGCCTATACCGTTTTCATAAAAGGATCCAACATTAAATTGTCCATTCGAATTGCCGCCTTCAGCAGATTTTAAATACCATTCAAATGCTTTTTTTTCATTCCTAGCAGTGCCTATACCATTTTCATAAAATAATCCAACATTAAATTGTCCTTTCGAATTGCCACTTTCAGCATATTTCAAATACCATTCAAATGCCTTATTTTCATCCTTAGTTGTGCCTATACCATTTTTATAGCAGATTCCAACATTAAGTTGCCCAGTCGAATTATCAACTTCGGCAGATTTCAAATACCATTCAAATGCCTTCTTTTCATCCCTAGCAGTGCCTATGCCATTTTCATAATAGAATCCAAGATTACATTGTCCACGAGAATTACAACCTTGGGCTGATTTCAAATGCAATTTAAATGCTGCTTTTTCATCCTTAATAGTACCTATGGCATTTTCATAACAGTATCCAAGACTACATTGTCCATCGGAGTTACCGCCTTCGGCAGATTTCAGGTACATTCAAATGCCTTTTTTTCATCCTTAGTTGCGCCTATACCATTTTCATAACAGGTGCCAACAATAAATTGCCCTTTTGTATTGCCACTTTCTGCAGATTTTAAATACCATTCAAATGCTTTTCTTTCATTCCTAGCAGTGCTTATACCATATTCATAAAGGAATCCAACATTATATTGTCTATCAGAATTACCATCCTCAGCAGATTTTAAATACCATTCAAATGCCTTTTTTTCATCCTTGATTGTGCCTATACCATTTTTGTAGCAGAATCCAACATTAAGTTTCCCAGTCGGATTACCACCTTCAGCAGATTTCAAATACCATTCAAATGCCTTTCTTTCATCCCTAGCAGTGCCTATGCCATTTTCATAATAGAATCCAAGATTACACTGTCCACGAGAATCGCCACCTTCAGCAGATTCCAAATACCATTCAAATTCTTTCTTTTTATCACCAGCAATATCTACATTACTTTCAGCAGATTTTAAATACCATTCAATTGTCTTTTTTTAATCCTTAAATTTAATAGTTCCTGGATTGTATTGCTTATTTTTATCACCATCTTCAACAGATTTCAAACACTGCTCAAATGTCATCTTTTCATATTAGGTTTAATATCTTTAAGAAATTAAAGCCCAATTTATTTTATAATGCAAATATTTAAAAAAAAAACAGGATGACTAGCATAAATAGTTCAGAAGTTATAAATTGCTTTGCAGCAAATTTTATAATCTACTATAAATTTTGTGTTGTTAAAAGGTATTTACGAGAAGTGCTAAATTTAGAATCGGTTTGTCGGAATTTATGTCTAACGCATCATACAATTTACTTGTACATTTCTTTTTTTCGGTAATACTTGTATTATCGTGAATGGAATACAACAGAAATTCGAGTTGTTTCTTCAAAGATTATCCAAACATTTGCCAAGTATACTATTTTATGGTAAGATCTACTGTTACATATCATCTGTCGTTTTTTTTAAAACTAGCGACTGATAAGTGATAATTGATAATAATTGATACGTACGTGTAGACCAATCCGGAACCTCAGAATATGGTCAACACGGATATCAATCGGCATTAGACTAATCTAAACAACACACAATACCACCAAACTCTATCTTCCCTAATGGTAGAAGGCACGAAAGAGGGCGTGGAAAGACTTGGTCCGAGTTATTAGGGCCAAATAGAGCTCTAGACACGTCACGAGGCTCTAATTCGGATTTACGGGATTAGACTATTAATGATAGTTTATTATCGAGAATTGGAAAAACGAATGTACATAATTAAATGTGTAAAACGTTAGGGATAGATAATAGACTCTTCGTTGAACTCTAGTGAGTTATCTTTATTTTGGAGGAAACTACCTCCGGGACACTTTAAGAACAGTTAACCCAGTGATCGACAATCATTTGATAAACATATCATGACGTCATTTGTTTACCAG
>CAJVPY010001734.1:0-18359 GCA_910591965.1 Dentiscutata erythropus | reverse complement strand
GAAGTTTCGTGATGCAGTTTATGCACTTAAATTCAATTTCTGCCCTATCTGTAAAGAGAATTTTTCTACGATTGTATCCATAAAACAGGATTATGTACTAGATGCAATCAAGAAAAATTAACCCCAAAAAGTTTTCGAATGAAAATGATATGGACCCTGGTATGTAAAGTCTTTTTTTTCTTTTTAACCCACTTTTTTTGAAATTTGTCTTTTTTTTTTTTTTTCTAGGCCAATTTTTTTTAATTTGTCTTTCTATTATTTTTTGACACACTTTTTTTTTTTTCTATATAAAATTTAATAAAATGCGCACACATGAAACCCATCTCTACTTATTATACATATATGAATATTATAAAGTTTAAGCGTGTAATAAATAAGGCTCCAGCCCTACGAAACGGCGCCGTTTTACTAGTAAAAAGTATACACAATATCTGGGCTTTAATTATAGGTGCATTATTTTATAAAATATCATATACAGTATATAGGCTAATAAACGGTACCTGGATTTAATTTAAAACTTTATACTTTATATGAATTTGATCGGATTTTTTTATAAACAAACTTTAAACTATATCAACAGTAAAAATTGATATTTCTTTAATTATCAAATATTACTAATGGTTAGTAAGCATTCTTTTTAGAAAATAAAAAAAACATTATACGTACGTGCAGTAGTGTTGAATTTCATATAAATTACGAACTATGATTTGTTTTGAATAGAAACTAAATCTTTACAAAACATTTCTTTTTAGTAAGTATTGAATTGATTGGACTTTTCATTATAATAAATTAAAAATTGGGTTTGAATAGATTTTTAAACTATATATTAAATTTAATTTAAAAAAAAATTTTTTTCAAAATTGAATATAAGTTACAATAAGTACATAATAACTGATAAATAGATTTTAGAATACGTAAAATATTTAAAGACAAATTAAGCAAATTAAAAATTATTATCACTATAAATGCAATATGCATAACGATAACGCATTATATAACTGCATGATAAATAGTATAATATAATGAACATTTCACTATCCCGAGTCATGAAATTACGCTTTGAAAATGTAATTTATACAAATAGTTCTGTAATTACTGTACATGATTACTATACGCGTAACGTACAGTATAATATTTATAAACATTAAATTCTATATTAGATTTATCGATATTTATTATATTTAATATTAAGATAAAATTTTACATAATAAGTTAATATAATAAGTTTAACATAAGAAATTTAACATAAGAAGTTTAAACGATGCATGAATCAAAAATAAAAAAAGATTACAAGGATTTTTTAGAAAAAATAAATAAGGGTTATTTTTCTATGAAAGACAATTTAAAAAAGAGGATTTTTGATATAATTTGGATTAGACGTACCGGTACGTATGAATGAATGATTCTGATGTAAGCAAAATAGTGTATAGATATTTTCCAAATAAGGGTAGTGAGCTAAGATCAGACAATTATGCATGGCAGATGTATAAAATTGTATTAGAGTAGTACACATAACAAAAGATTACGAAAAAGTGTATGCAAAATGAAGTCATGAATACCGAAATCGGACCATCTTACCGAATATCAGAAAAAGCATTGTTGTAATAAAGCATGACATGATGTAATTTTAAATGAATGCTAGTACGATTATAATGTACGACAAATAAATAGATAAATGACTAGGCAATATTTGTACAATGTAGAAAAGTATTGACATAAAGGTTTCACCAGTGCCGATTAAAAAGAAAAGCAACACGATAAAGTTAATAACCGAATATCCGGGAAAGTATTTATATTGTTACAAGACATAATAGTAAAAAGTAGAAGAATGAAGACAGTAAAGATAATAAAGTGAGAAAAGTGGCGGGAAATTAAGGATGCAGATTAAAGAAGGGGAGTCAGAATTTCGGAAGCGTGCATAATGATGGGTTACACGAAGATAGATATAATAAATTTTAATACGTAGAAATTTTGATAGGTAATTTTTTTTTTCGCTTTGCTTTAAGTAGGAATAAAGATGAAATAAAATGAAATAGATTAAATAAAAATAAATTAAATAAATTAACAGGTTTAAGCGAAGTAAAATATTTTAACCAAATATTATACTGAACCCTGAACCAAAAGTAAAATTTTGTTTAATATTTACCTAAAGCTAAGGAAAAAAAAGTAAGTAAATAAATATAAAAGTAAACAGGTATAACACAAGATATATAATATATACGTATAAGTGAATATAGGAGATCATGTGAAATAGTAATAAAGTTATAAAGTTATAAAGTTATAAAGTTATAGTTATCAAGTTATAAAGTTATAGTTATCAAGTTATAATCATACAGTACAAGTATACTACTGTAGATACTTACGTATGTATTATACTTATTCTTAAGTAATTCTTAAATAATTTTTATAATTCTTAAGTAGGTAAAAATCAATAAAAAAAAAGATTAGAAGAAATGAATATGACGCAGTTAGATCATTTATTAAAGTAAAAAAGAAAGTATGTTTACTGTATGATTGTATTATTCGTACGTACAACATTTGTAATCTTTTATAAATATGGTAATAAAAAAATGGGTGATAGTATTAACGTTAAGAGATTATTAAAAGATGTTGATATGATAAAAAATGTAAATGTAAATGATACGTAGTAAGTGTAGGACAAGAAATTTAGTTATGCAGTATTCAATTGATATGTATATAATTTTGAAAATAACATTATGTGATAAAAAAAAAACATCACATTAATTTATAAATTATAAATTTATAATATAATAAATTTATTAAAATAATTAATAATATATATAATATAATATATAATTATTAATAATATATATAATAAATTTATAATATAATAAATAAAGATAAGTATTAATTAACTTTTTTTTATATATTAAAAAACGTTATAACTATTGAAGTTAAACTAATAATGTTAACTATGACTATATAAAAGATGAACTGGTTTAATTAATTTCAAAAATGAAAAAGTAATCGACACATTGATAATCATTTTCGGATAATTTAATTGACGATCAAATAATAAATTGTCCAGACCTTGAGGACGGACCATTCATTTTTTTAAATTAAGTGAAATTTTCTTTCCCAGATTGACCAAAACTTAAAATTTTTTTTGAGATAAATTAAACTTAAAAGATAAAACGATAATTATTTAAACAAAGATAAAAAATTTTTTAAAAAATTATAGAACAAAGGGTAAAGTTACAAGTTTCAAATAATAAATACTTTGAGTACGTACGTACGTACGTACTGTACATAAAGTAAACTTTTTAACGATGAAACCTACTTTATGTTTATAACTAGATTGTCAAAAATACAGACCAATGATAGCGAAATTAAAAAAGTTACGAAGAAATTCCGGAAAGGTAATGGATCTACAAGCGTTATAAGTCTTATATAAGTCTTGAGGGAAATTCCCAGAAATAAATCAAATATAATTGGGTTGTATCACATACCTTTAAGGTGGTAGATCTTCCCGACTTCTTGGTTAATGGAATTGATTGATCTTATTACAGTATTAGTATCTTATTGCAGTATTACATGTGATCAAAATATTGGGAGTTCTATTCGTTAATTTTCTAGCATGTTCCGGTGTAAAGTGAGAGTGTAATGTGTAAAGTGAGAGTGTGTAAAGTGTGAATAAAACTGAGGGAGTATGTTAATAAAAAGTGTATGTTAGTAGTTAGTAGTATGTTGGTAATGCGTTAGTAGTATGGTATGTTAGTAATGCAGTGTTGTAGTGTTGTAGTGTAAATAAAAGATACTTTTGAAGATTATTTGAAGATTGCTCGAAGATTGCTTGAAGATTACTTGAAGATTAAAGATTGCTTGAAAATTAGTCGAAAATTAGTTAAATTACTGCAGTATATCTTTAAAGTATCGAAGCATCTAAATGTACCATAGACAAAATATCGAGAATAGCATAATAGAATAGCAATAATAGAATAGCATGATAGAATAGCATGATAGAATAGCATGATAGAATAGCATGATAGAGATTAGATCAATTATTAAAGTTGGGCCATCTCTTTATGGTGAACGTAATAAGCGTATTGACAAATTTGAAAAAGTGTAGTACAGAATGTGGTGTGACATCATTCATTATAAAAGAATTGAGATATCCCCCCGATTGACCGTTGAAAAATAGTTTTCCTTTTATGACTTAGACTTGTGATGTAAATTTTACCATCACTAACGTCATACGAATCACCATGATAGACAGTTATACAATAACCCTTTTTTTAAGGTCAAATGTTCTAAAAATATAATGTCAAAAGGTAGGTCCACTTTTCCTTGTTGATAAACTTATAAAATACTTATGAAACTTATGTAAGCATGGTTTCAAAGGGTCCGATTATTCATCCAAAAATTGGTTGATTTTTTATTATCGTCACTTACACTTACTTACTTACCCTAAAAATCTTTGTCACAATATTATTTATTTTTTTTTCGATGATATCATTAGTTAGTACTGTATAAATTTTTTATTATATAATAACAATTAGAATTAATTAGAATTAAAATAGATTAAATAAAAAAAAAAAATACAATCGTACGTACATATATAACATAAAAAAGAATTTTTTTTTATATATGTTTTAAAGTATGCTATACTAATAGAAAAAAAAGTACTTATTGGCTAGTCTTTTTGTCTTTTTTTTTCTTCAAAGAGTATTCGACAAGTCACAGATGTACAGAAATGCATAAGTCATCATTTTTTTCAAGGTATATATACCTCTTACATTTCCTCAAACTGAAGCGAAAAAAAAAAAAAAAAATTATCCTATTAATTCTTTAAGTCTGCGGGAACTCTCGAATAAATCTCATTTTTTAAAGAGCTCAAAAGAATAATTCTTGTCGTTCGGTATTAATCTTTAATCAATCATCCGTGTGTGTGTTCATTTATTATCCTGTATAGTCATTTATACTGTATACTTGTATTGTAATTTTTATACATTACATTACTATTGTATATCACTATAATAATATATTTCAATCAACTGTATCTATTGTATGAGTAAGATAATCCGAATTATTCAAAGACGCATCTAATTTTTTTACTTACTATAAAAACGCAGCAAATTTCCCCGCCCTCTTTTTTTTTTTTTTTTTTTCTCAACAACAAACAAACCGTTTTTTGTTCCTGTTAGTTTATTATATATATATTTTATTTTTTTTTATAAAAATACCCCTTTTTCTTCAGACTTTATAACTTTCGCAAGTCTTGTTGAACAAGGTCTTTTTACTCTTCGAAAGTTCGTCTTTTTATATATATAATATACATATTATATATATATATATATATATATCTATATATATTTATATAACTTTTTTAAGTTCCATTTTATTTTATAAGCTTCGATTATTTACGCTTCAAGAAACAAAAACTAAAAAAAAAAAAAAAAATAATAATAATAGTTCAAAAAAAAAAATTATTTACTCAAAGAAAAACAAATATATATATTTCAACGAAACGGATATTCCTATTCTTTCTATCAAAAAACTTATGACCGCTCTCGCTGGCAACAACTGCTTACTTAACAATATGCCATTCATCGAACAACCATCTTACGAAACTATTAACTTTAATAGCTTCGGTCCTATCGATTATTCAGAACAATTCGTAAAAACCGAATTTTATCAACCTCAAAAACAGTTACAACCTCAACAACCACCGCAGCAACCACAAGAACAGTTTCCTATGTTGCCGATTTCAGGGTCTACTTCCCCTCAACAACCTGTTCATACTGTGGTTTATCCTCAAAATTCACAACTTTCTCAATATGAGGAAACTGATCAAACCGTTAAATTTGAACCTGTTCATTCTACTATACCGATCAAATCTGAATTTCCTTATAGTTTCGAAATGGATTCGGTCTCGAGTGCTGGATCTTCTCCTAATCTTGTTGCTTCAAATGAATTTGATAATTCTCATTTTAATTATAATTATCCTCCTCCTCTCATTGAAGATACTTCAAGTGAAACAACTTCTCCTACCTCAAATGATATTTCTTTTCCTTTAAATCCTGATCAAATTACTCAATATTATCAAGATTTTATAACTCGTACTTCTCCAATCGATCATCAAAATTCTGGTGTACAATCCTCTTTTGATCAAATGCGTTTTATCATTTATGAACCTCGACCAAATGATAATTCATCTCTCGTTCCAAATATTAATTCTCATAACGCTTATGGAATGTGGCCTGTTTCCATTCAAAATAATAATATTGATAATAGATCAATTTCTTCTACTACTCAATCTATGCAACCACTTTCTTATGAATTTCCTTCAAATCCAGTTTTGGTAAATCCCGCTCAAATAAATCCTCTTCCATCTACTTCTTCATCTCCACAACAACAACCGGCTCAACAACCTCAATCTGTACAAAATCAACAACAACTTATTAAATGTCCTCATGAAGAATGTACAAAAACTTTTAGCAGGTTATATAATCTTAAGGCTCATCTTCGTTCTCATTCACCTGCTCGACCATATCAATGTCCAATGTGTCCAAGATCTTTTTCGAGAAAACATGATTTACAAAGACATATTCGGGTACATACTGGGGTTAAACCTTATCAATGCCCTTGCTGTTGTAAAGCATTCGCTCGTACCGATGCTCTTCGTCGTCACTTTAAGATGGAAGAAAATTGTAGAAAATCTCCTGAGGTTCAAAATATGAAAACTAGAAGACGATATACGGATTTAAATTAATTTTTAAAATCCTATTATCAAAATTTCTTTTCATTACTCCCTCTATTATTATTATTATTTCTGGTTTTGGGGTTGGGAAAAAAAAAAATTCAAATTTTAAAAATTTTTTAAAAATTTTGATCAAATCAATCAATTAAAATTCAAAAATTAATTAATCGGTCGGCCGGTCGGTAAAGTGGTATAAAACAAACAAACAAAATTTTGTGGTATATATAAAAAAACGCAACAATTATTAGAAAAAAAAAAATTTTGTATTAATTTTTTTTTTTTTTTTCCCAGAAAAAAAGAAAAACGAACAATTGCAATTTTTTCATCGATTTTTATTTTTCATGGTTTTCATGGTACCAATTATTTTTTCGAAAAATCCCGATTTATTATATATATTTTTTTTGCTTTTATAAATCTTGTGTACAATTCATTCAATTCTCTCTTGAAAAATTTTTTTTAAAATTTTTTTGGAGTTCATCTTTACAAACGAAAAAAAAAGAACGAACGATTTTTTTCATGAAATTCTTTTTTTACGAAAATATATGTATACATACATTTCATTTTATTATTTTTTTTTTTATTATTCATATATCCTTTTTTTGGCTTTCCCTTTTGAACGGTTATAATATAAACATACAGTAACATAAAATATGAACAATATAAGAATATACGCTATATATCCTCGCACTTTTTTTTTTCTTTTCTGTATATACAATTAGACTTTACAAGATTTATAAGGCAAATAAGCAATTATTTTTTTACGATATTAAATACATCACATATACGACAAAAAAATTTTTGTAAAATTATTAAAAAAAAAAAAAAAAAAAAAAAAAAAAGATTAAAGCTTTTTTTTCAAGAAAATTTATATATATTTACACACAAGTTCTAGCAAATGTTCTCTATTGTAGTTTAAAAAAGTTCTAGCAAATTTTTTTTTTTAAATTTTATTTTTTTTGTTTTGTTTTCGAAATGATCGAAATGAAATAAAATTTGAGGAACAAGAAAGCACAAAAAAAAAAAAAAAATTTTTTTAGCATATCATTACATAACTCTGTATATCAGTGAATGTCTTATCTTAACCGATTTAAAGATTTTAAAGATTTAACGATTTAACGATTTAATTACAAATTCATGCTTAAAAAAAAAATGATCTTGGGAAAGAAGAAGTTTAAAACTTGATATTACTCGCTTGTTTTCTTTGATCTTCTTAAAACCTTCTTTAATACAGGTAATTTTTTACTATATTTACCGTCGAAAAAAAAAAAGATATAAGGGATATAACGGGTAACGAATTATTTTTGTCTGCATTTAATCCGTAAAAAAAAAATTATCAAGCTTTTTTTTTTTTACTGATTTAATTAAATCTTGATTTTTCGATATTTTATCAAGTTTTTTTTTTTTTTAATAAGTGATTTACTATTTGATTAACTATACAGTTATCAAGCATCAAAGATGCACGCATGCACTTTTTTGATTCATTAATGTTTTCTCCTTGATCTTCTTTTGATGTTCTTTTGATATACTTGATGTACTTGACATAGCTGTTGATGTAATGACGTAGTGATGACGTGATTGATGATGTTGATTACCCATGACTACCTACCTATGACTATCTATGATTTGGGTTTAACCTTAACGTTAACTATAATTTGGGTTCACTATTTTGTTACTCGGTTTATCTGTTATCTGGGGAGAGAGTTAATGTGAGTTAATGGGAGTTAGCACTAACTAACATTATCTAACACTAACATTATCCAACACTAACTAACATTATCTAACACTAACTAACACCAACTAACGCTAACTAACGCTAATAAAAAAATGATTTCCGGTATATTTCAGGTTTTTTGAATGATTTTTTTTTCGTTCTCAATCTCTTACACACACTCTAAACCATTTCTTTTCCAAATTTGGATTTCAAAATCATTTATCATGCACTAATGAAACGAGAAATTTAACGTTAATAATAATAACAATCATGCTGTAAATAATAACTACTGTAATCATTACAGTAATAATAATAATACTGTAATCATACAGTAATAATAATATTAATAATAATAATTTGAGAGAGGAATAAAAGGAGGCTTTCTTTGTATGTAAATGATTAAATAATTACACACCAAACTTATTCTTATTTGATAATTTTTTCAAGTGATTCAAAAAAAAATTTTTCATTTCTTCAATGTTTACCGAAAATCATTATGCATGAAAACATAAGTAATCAAAGAAAAAAAAAAAAAATGTGAAACACACTTTGTACTAAATGATTAAAGAATGTATGATTATAAGTTATGTGAAACGATCAAATAGAAAAAAAGCAAAAAAAAAAATTTTTTTTTTAAATCTTATTTTATTTATTCAATGATTCGTCGAACAATAATTTTAAAATTTTTGATTTTTACTTAAAAAACACTAGCACGTTAAATTTTTATGATTATGACAATCTATGACAGACAGTTCGATGACAATCTACCATTATAATGTAAAAGCAGTTCCCTCGTGCTCATGCATGCCTCTATTTTTGTGTAATTTGTATCATTACCTTTTTATAATAAATCTTTACAAAATTTTTTTTTATGAAATTTCTGAATAAAATAATATTATATGTACACATATATATATATATATATGTATATGTATATATACATATATGTGTATATCTATATTATGTAATTTTTTTTTATCGAATGATAATATCGCGTGCCAATGCGCTATAAACCAAGTTATAGTTTAGCGTTCGTTTTTTTTTCTCTTCGAAAAAAAAATCAATCATACAGTAATTATAGATTCGATGATTATAATTTAAAAATTCCCACACTTTCTCCTTAGATACCTCAGATGATTTTATCAATTACAAATTACATTTACAAATGAATTTACAATTATAATTCATACATGAAAAAAATAAAAAAATTTTTTTTTTTTTTCTGATTATCGTTTTTCACATCACAAAAAATTTGAAACCTATTCTTTGATAAGAAACAAATATGAATGAATGAAATGATTGGCTGATTGAATTGATAGTTAACTGAATGAATAATTGATTTGAATGGTTAAGTGAATGTTTTTTAAAACTGAATGAATGGTAGTTTATTGAATAGTTTCAATAAATGAATGAATGAATGAATGAATATGAAATAGTAAGTTTCGCGAAAATTCTAGAATATACTTTTTTAGAAAGTAATATCAAAAATTTTTTTTTTATAACCTGTTACCGTTACAGTATATTTTGTATTATCAATGTTCAATTCTGGATTCTTTCTAATTGATATGTTTGGTTAGTTAGTTTATACAGTACTGTTATACTGTTATATAATTGCTATACGTATAATTGTTATATAATTGTTATACGTATAATTGTTATATAATTGTTATACGTATAATTGTTATATAATTGTTATACGTATACGTAGTTTTACAAAAAATTACAAAAGGGTAATTAATCATCATCCCGGGAATCTATGATTTTTTTACGTTAGAATGTATGCTATGTTATAACTCATGAATTCCTCGTGCGTTCGTATTGTTTCAGAGAAAAGCATAGCTAATACTGTAACTATAATGTGATTGTTGATAATTACCAGGTACGTACGTACATACCAGATAAGTTAATGTCAAGTATCAAGTATGTACGTACGCACCTACGTATACCTACCTACCTACGTACGTACGTGAGTACTTATGGTACTTACCTGTTACGTACGCAAGTAACTATATTAGATCAAATATACTCATTTACACAGATATACATATTATTTTTAAGGATTATAACCTAAAACCGATTTTCAGGTCTTCGTTTTATAAGGATAATAACCTAAAACCGATTGATTATATTTCCATTACAATTAACAATAACATGTGCATAACTTTATATGTATAACTTTGTACTTTGGGATACATACGTAACTTTATACTATATAGTGTACAGTATATTATGAATATTCACCCAAAAAAAAGGATGAACCAAACCACGCGACCAGGTAAATTTCGATCCTTCATGCGTGAAAATCCTTAAAAAAGTATAACAGGCAATTATTATTATAAAAAGTATACTATGACAGTTACTATGACAGTTACTATGACAGCATAGTGCATATTATATTATATTTTACGAATAAAATTTTAAATAAATAAATTTTTTTTTTTTTTTTTTTTTTTTGAATGATTGACGATGATTCATCTGTAAAATTGTAAAATAGGTTAATTAATAAAAAGAATAGGAGAAAAAAATTCTTCTTTTAACATACTATTAATTAAAGTTTACGTATAAGCATAAACCAATTAACAATCATTATTATTAGTATGAACGAATATGTATAATAAAAAAAATTATTATCCAAATACAACCAATACATTCAAATACATTCAAATACATCATTTAATAAAATCCATTTATTTAATAAAATACATTTAATATATCCATTGTTTTTTTATAGAATTTTTTTGACAGCTGTACCGAGAAAAAAAAGTGACAATAAACATCATATATACTATAATAACTGTAATAACTGTAATTGCTGTAATGACTGTAAATGGCTGTAAATAACTGTAAATAATATCTCAAAATCAAATGTTAATCAAATGTTCAAAATGATTCTTTTTTTACCAAGATTCAATTATCGTTATTATCGTTTATTGAATAAATATAGAAATGAATCTAGTGGCGCATTGTTCTTTATTTAACCCGTTAACGTTAAAGAAATCCATTCCCAAATATTAAAATATTAAAATATAAACGATTAATATTGTTTTTTTTTTTATTTCAAGGAGAATTAAGGTCGATCATGCATTTTTGAATAGAAAAACGAAAGGGGTTCTCAATGAATGCGGTGTTTCAAGAAAAAAAAAAAAAAAGTATAATCATACGATTATTTATGTATTGTTCGATTTAATATGATGTTGATCTGATACCCCAACAAAGGTATTAAAAGTTATAAAAAGGAATGTTATTCCTACGTACTAAATTAGGGCATACTAATAACTAGCCAATCAAATTTTATTTTTAATCATCTTTCTTTTCGAAAATTAAAACAAAGTGAATTTCTTATTCTTTGATGATTATTATTAGAAGTTGTCCGTTTGGTCCCACTATATGTTTATTACTGTATATTGTTAATGTACATTGTTACTATATATCGTTACTACTGTACAGTACTATAATTATATTATTACTATACAGTATTACTATACAGTATTGCTATATAGTATTACTAACAGTATTGCTATATAGTATTGCTATATAGTATTACTAACAGTATTACTATACAGTATGTCGTTACCGTATATTCTACTACTACTACTACTACTACTACTACTACCTATCATTATTATTACTTACAGTATGCTACTTACAGTATGTTACCTACAGTATGTTACCTACAGTATGTTACTTACAATTGTTACCAACGATGTTAACGTTCATTTTGTTGCCATGTTACTTGCTATGTTACTTGCTATGCCACATTTCACTTCCTTTGCTATACTTTGCTATGTTACTCAAATAAGCCATAACAAACAATTTTTTTTTTTTTAAACGAAAAAAGATCGTACCAATTCACACGTCTCACGACATGAATTAAAAAATTCCTAGTTTGTCGAAAATGTGAATTATGGCGTACGTCAAAAATTTTATTCTTGCATATTAGTTTATTACTTTACCGCTTTTTTAAAAGAAAGTTTTTTTATAAAGAAATTTTTTTAAAAAAAGACGTTTCGAACAAGAAAAAAAAAACAAACCATTCAAGATCTTGTCATGAACAAATAAAGAATGATCATAAAATAAACTACATACATTTGCATAATACATGTGTCAGATTATATTATTCGTCAAAGAACTCATGATTGGTCTTTCATCAAGAAGAAAAAAAATTTTTTTTTTCTTTTTTAACAATATCAAAGAAATGATTTTATTAGTAAAAAAATAATAAATTCGGACAACTCCATCATCAATTCTCCGAGGAAAGGAAACAAATTATCGAAATTAAGTAATGAGGTGATCTTTGTTGATTATGTAAAAAATTGTGATTAATTATTAATAGTAATTATGGTCGTTATAATGAGCTACTACTACGTATGATAACTATGATAACTATGGTATTATGACTGTATATATCATGCTATATAACTAACGGTAATATATGATAATTATCATAATTATCATAATTATCAAATTATCATAATTATGATAATATGTAATGTAATAATTATGGCGTTATTGAAATCTCTTAAGCGATTCACCGACAGTTATAACCGAAAGTTAACCGATAATTACCGAACGTAATAAAGGTGATAAAAATTAAATTAAATCTATATTACAAAATCTTTTTTATCCCAATACTGATATCCTGATACCCCAGAAAATTTTTTTCTCAATTATCTCAATTACAGAATTATCAAAATCTTTAAATTGTTCTTAAGAAGAATAATGTTCTTCCATTGTTAAGTAGTTGATCATGCAATTCTTGTCATATTACGTACACATCTTACACATCTTACAGTATTGTCGGATATTTTTGTCAAATGTTTTTGTTAGATTCTTTTTCAGATTCTTTTTTTTCAGATCTTTTGTCAAAATTTTAATTTTTAATAGATTTGTTAACTTAATTCGGTCATGAAACATTTTTTTTCAGATCGATTTTTTTAATCGATTAAAACAATTCGGCCGGTTATTTCTTTTACCCTTTGAACCCTTGTAGATTTTAAAGTACTAAAATAAGAAATTTATATAAGGTGATGTTTTTTACATAAACATATACTATTAAATGGATATTTAAAATGCTTTATGTATAAGGCCGTTTCGGGTATCATCAATCTTCTATTGATGGTGGCACGGTCATAATGATATGTCACAAATAGAAATAACAATAAACTATACGTATAGTGTAAAAATTACTGTAAAAAATTACTGTAAAAAAAATATTTGTAAAAATTATTGCATTAAAAAAAAAAATTAACAATCATCTCTGAGTAATTCTTCTTTTACTATTAAGTTTTCCGTTTAAGCACAATGACAGAGAAAAACTGTTCTCCTTGTCCCCCTTGATGTAATATCACTTAAACGCAAATACCAGCGCAGTAATATTATGATAAAAAAAAAAACCCGTCTACAGTAACATGTCATTTTTACCAAAATAATAATTATGGTTTATTTCTGATGTCTCCTGTGCCGCATCATATTGTCAGTACGATTGTTTTGTTGATCATCTAATAACATTCTTACACTATTCTTACACTATTCTTACACATTTCTTACTCCGGACATTTTTTTTTTTTTTTTTAAAAAAAAAAGATTTTTTAATTTTTTTTTTCATAATATCATTCATTGTTTACATGTAATGTTGTGATGCACGGATGTCGGTTAAATGCACCCCATATTTTTTTCAATGAAATTTGAATGAATGAATTTATTTAAAGAATCGTGTGTAAGTTTTTCCTGATAGTGTACCCCAAAAAAACACAAAAAACTTTTTAAAAAGGGTAGGTCCCTTTTCTTTTCAATAATCACTTCCCCCTTTATTTCATCACATCACAAACCTAATCAAGAATTTAACCATACCCTGTTATATATATTCATTTAAGCTTATGAATCGTGTTTGTCATCCGGTTCGATCATCAAGTTATTTTACAATTTAGTTAATCTTTAATCATAACATTTCTGTTTATGATAATATATTCTTGACAACTTCAAGTCGGCCATTTTTATCCCTTTCCCATTGTTTAATGCAAGCCAAAGGATTTCCGTTAAATCCTCGAACAAACATCTTCCGTACAACAACTAACTAATAGTTTAATTTCAAAAAAAAATAAGTCTTTTTTAATTCTTGCTTTTTTTTTCTTTTTCAACTTACTTAAGGCTAACATTAATCTTAATTTTGCTTGACGATCTTTTTTAAATTTGACCGGAATTATAAATTGAGCAATGCACGTGATTTCGCTCACAACCGACTTTGATAGTCATCCCGCACCACATGAAACATTACTAAAAGGCCGAGTAATATAAATTTTTTTAGAAATTTATTCGTTCATCTAAACTTAACATTTACGCTGTACAATTCGTTTCGGTTTCATAAACTTATTATAAAAAAAAAAAAAATCTAAAACGTTTGCATGAGTACGAGTACGTAATAACCATCGTGAGAAATGAAATAAATATAATAAATATGAATATATGCTATTTTTTTATTTTTTAATTTAATAAATAATAAAAAAAATATATTGAATACGTATGTATATACTGTATATCTGATATATATATACATACATACGTAACGTACCTACGTACGTCGATATACTACACTAGTTACTACAATAGTTACTATAGTACAGAAGTATATTTATTGTATAATATTTTTGAACCTTCGAATACATTATCTCTATTTCTTGGCGCCTTTTTTTGACAAACAACGTACGTATGTAAAAGAAAAAAATTCTTTTTTTACAAAGTTACATGTGCTATTTTCCTAAAATTTCAGTTTCATAGAATAAATACTGCCTTTTCTTTATACGTAGTAAGTAAAGATCTCGTCTCTTAATTTTTTATATTAAATAATCAGGGTCCTGATTTAATGTGTAACGACTATGAATAAATTTGTTTAAGTAGTATGAAATTTTTATTCTTTTAATGTTTAATTTTTATGTTACATGTTTCGTATTATGAATTTGTGTTACCAGATTAAGATTTTAATTTTTCATCATCTAAATTTTAAACCAGTGATTTCTAGAAATATCCTGTTCTTAATATTTTTTTTCGTTCTGTTAAAAATATTTATTAGTTTACACTCTACTATATATATACGTATTTATTACGTATTTCTAAATCATTTTATTTGTGTTACTTACTGTACTCTAACAATGGTGGTTTTTTTAAAACCATGAAAAAATAAATACTGTTCATTTTGTATACATATAATACGTACAGTGTACCTATTAAAAAAAAGTTATTAAAAATAAATTCTATATTTTCGTACGATACGTATATAATTTGCAAATAATTACGTAACAAAGATTATAATAAGATTTCACATACCTGATACGTACGTACTAGATACGATATTTTATTATCTTAAAAATTAAATCTTAATCTATATCTTTTTGTAAATAGTGATTTTTTTAAAAAAAACAAATCATTTCATTTATTATACGTACGTACTGTACGTACGTAAAACGCACCTGTACCTATGTCGGGTTTGTACCAATTATGTTTTTATATAGTTTTCGAAAATTTTTAGCAATAATTTTTCATGTTGGGTTGGTATTTAGGTTAGAATTAATTAGGTTAGAATTAGGGGTTTTTGAAAGCGTAAAATATTTTCACTTAGAACACCGCATACTAGTTAATGAACCAGTTTTTAAACTAATACGGCATAGGTGATAAAACATCATAGATATATTTAAGTAAAAAACACACAAATATTTGAGGTTGTGTTAATACGTGGAAACATTGCAAACTTTTTTTTAGAAACTTTTTTTTAAAAACTAAATATTAATAGTTTAACAAAAAACTTAATAAAAATTTTTTAAATTATTAATCAAGTTTTACTATATTATTACTATATTATTGTTTAAAATTAAAAATAATATATTATAAAAAAATTTGTTTAGCTTTTATTATTTTATAAAAAGACTTTACCAAAAACGCATTTATGATGTTTTATATTTTATTATTTCAAAAGCTGGTTAATTATTCAATGCAAGATAGTTTAAATAAAATGCTATATGCTTCTAAAATCTTTTTTCAAACTCTAATTCTAACTCAAACTGCTAATACTAATATAAAAATTTTGTGTTAAATATATACAGTTTGCCCTTTATACAGTCACTCTTTATATAGTTATACACTCTTTATAAGCACACTAATTTTTAGAACAACTTTATATAAAACATAAGAAATTTGACCTTTATACAAACATAATTGCTTATAAACACAGAATTTTTTAGACTGTATATATTATTTTATTCTTGTTTAGTAGTTTATACTAGTATTTTATTAAATATTTAAATAACTAATATTTTAATATTTTAATATTTTTTATATATAAAAAGCTATTTTTTTACTTTCTATTTTACAAATATTAACTTATTTAGTTTATTTTATAACCTTCTATATACAGTGCTATATATAGAACATGTTCAAACTATATATAGTTAAATCTTGTTAAATACATATTGCCAGAACTAGCTTTAGAGTATATACTGTATTTAGAAAAGGTTATAATTAAAAAATACTAATAAAATCACAATATAATTATTGTTAGTAATAAATATAGTATTAGTAGCCTAAAAATAATAAATTTAATTAGCTAGTAATTATATAATTGTATTTATAAAAAAAGTTTTTATAAGTGAGTCAGACAATTAGTATATACTTACAAAATAAAAAATAGATATATATATTTATTTATAAGGTTTATTTTTTAAAAAAAAAAATTTAAAAAGAACCTTTTTAGTTGGCAAGATTTTATTAATTAAGTATTAAACACTATATATTATAACAAAAGTATATCAAGCTATTGGTATCTAATTTAAGTAGTTTACTTAAAGCATTAGTGCAATGTTAGAGGTTCTACAATACACTATCTGCTATATCTGTAATCAATTACAGATTTACTCATTTAAATTTTCTAATTTTAATATATTTAGCCTAATCTTACCTAATATGGATATAATTTACAATATATTTGGTAGTTTTTGCAATACTCTATATTTACTAGCTATTTTAAAACACTTTACTATTCTTAAGATAATCCTTAATACATGTTTTACACATATATTCATCTGTGTATTTAGTAACTTCTTCTTAACTAAGTTACTTTTTAAAATGCTATTATAATCTAATTTATATCTTAAACTATAACATTTCTAATTAGTTATCTATTACTTACTTTTGTTTTTGTAAGATTCACAACAATCTCAGTATTTCTATTCAAACTATTTTCTTACTTAAATTTTTTATTAGTTTCTTTTTTGCTTCCAATTAACAACTTGAAAAAATTAGGTCTCTTTCTTCTTAGTATATACTTTCAAAATATATACTCTTTTCCTTTAGTATATTTAAACTAGCAATTTAGCTGATATATATATTTTTTACTTAAATATCTAGTTTAATTTTAGGCTCTAGTTTAAATTTAGCCCTTCTGTAACACTATTAAAGATCACTATTATATTCCAACTTAGGACTTTTCAAACAGATTTTTAGTTCTTTAAATTTATTATATCAGCTCCTATTACTAGATAATATAACCAAGATTATCCCTTAATTTGTATTGCAAGCAAATTTGCTTGCAAACTTTTTTAAAATTTTAATTTTTTTAATAAAATCTTAAATATTGATTTTAGCTATAAATTTTCTAAATAAAATATTTAATTTTAGATTTGTTTTATAAACTTTGTTAAGAAAATTTTCTAAAATTATTAAAAAACTTTAGTATAATAAAAGTTCAAAGTTCTTGTATCAAAATTTTTACTATAAAATTTTTTCTTTAACTTTTCTTAACTTTTATATGTTTTCATATTTAAAAAAAATCTTTACTCTTAAGACAAGTCTTAATTTTTATAAGAAATTACTAAAAGTGCAATAATGAAAGTTGTAATCCTTTGTATAAACTACAATATTGTATTAGAAACTATATTTTTA
>CAJVPY010001733.1:0-18369 GCA_910591965.1 Dentiscutata erythropus | reverse complement strand
GCCCACCCGTTTGAACTAATAAAGTGCCAGGGGCCTAAGTGGTCACCTCAATATTAAAAAAAAAAAAAAAAAAAAAAAAAAAAAAAATTAAATAAAATTAATTTTAAATAAAAAATAAAATCAATAATCAACTCAAGTCAACTTAGTCAAGTCAAATTTTTAAAATCGACTTGGTTCACTAATATACTATGGATATACAGTACTATGTATATAATATACAAATAAAATTTTTACAAAAAAAATTAATATAAAATTTATATTTAAAATTTTAATTTATAATAATATATACTATAGCAGTATTGGCAATTTTTCTTGTGACCAAACAATTTTTTTGACCTTTGGCCGGCCAAAATAGGCAATGACCAATGGCCAAAAGTTTTTAATTTATATAACATTAACTAATCATATTGCTAGCTTTGAAATATGAATATATATTTGGCTATCTCGATCAAATAAATTTTTTTGCCCAATTTGGCCAATGACTACGGCCATTGGCCAGCAAAATGGCCACTGTACTATAGTATATTACAGTAATATTGACATTAAATATACAGTATATTTAATATTATATAACACTATATAACTACTATATATTATATTATAATAAATATTGCCAAAAAAAAATTCGAACTTTCAAGTTTATTATTAATTATTTATTAAATTTTATAAAAAATCTTAAATAAAATATACATGATATTTGACTATGCATTATATATATATATATATTGGCATTAGATTTTAAAATGTTAATTCGATAAATAATAAATATGATAATAAGTTTGAAAGCTCGAAATATTATTGTTCTTGGCAGCACTCATATAAAATACAAAAATCCTAATTCTAATTAACCCCTTAACAAATCTAACTTTATTAGCAAAAAATTTTTTACAAATAACACAAATAATAAATAAATAAATAAATATATATATATGATACGTATTAAACACTATAACCATAGGTACGTTCTATAATTTTCGAAAATTAATTACGTATTTATTTTTTTATTTTTCATTTATGTAATAAATGTATACGTACGTACGTACGTACAGTAATTGGAAGTTGCCAAGGAAAAACCAGATTTTTCCTTTGCGTCACATTAAATGATTAATTAATTTAATGAAATTTGATTTAAAGTTTGCCAAACCTTAAAACTACAAGTTTAAGATAGAGGTTTAAACGCTTAAAATCCAAACTTGTAGTTCAGGGGTTCAGCACCCAACTCTACGCCATCATATATTTTTATAACGTTTGTTACAAAAATAAATATATAAGTAAATATTAGCATATGAAATTAAATCTGTCCCCAGCCCTAACCTTAAAAAAAAAATTTGAATTATACTACGTACGTAGTCAAAGCGAAAAAATACATCATAAGCAGAAAGCAAAATCCGGTTTAAAAGTATAATAATAAAATTTTATCAATGATATATATAATTTAAGCTTTGTATAGTATCTATTATTAAAAATGATATATATTTAGCAGATTTACGTAGCAGAATTATAATTTACGTAAAAAATACTCATGAAATCATTAATTTATATCAATTTAGTAGTTTCGAGATATTATTTAAATAAACAAACTACGAAAATTATTTTCTTTACTACGTATTTTTTTAGTTATCAAAGGTATGCCAAGATAAAACAATTCTGCACTTTTTAAAACCATATGTACATATATTAATATTTAAATAACTATCATTAACAAAACGAAACATAATTTAATATATATGAAACATTTTTTTGATCCCCGGCTGTATCGGTACAGTACGTATAAAGAAGGTATACAGTTTGAAGTTTTTGGTAATACATAATAGATCATCAAAATTATATATGCAGGTTCTTGGCGCCTCAAAATTATTTTTGGATAAAATTTACAAGAGGGGAATTATTGATACCAAGAATGAACACATTATGCATTAGTTAAAAATAAATATGAATTTTATTTATAAGAAACCTGTATTTATACTAAATTGGAAAACATTTTTCTTAGCCAGATCAAAGACAGTTGTTGATTTATTAATTTCAAAATATCGATATCCAAATATTTATCGAAATGATAAGTCAAAATGAGGTATAACAATGGTTACAAACTATAAATAAATACCTGAAGTAACATGTTTTTTAACCTGATTATAGTGACTATAGCCTATAAATAATAATGAGCAAATTTGGTAATTTTAAATTCTTATCTCAACATTACGTAACTTTCAGCTTTTTGATTATGATCTAAATATAGTTCAATGATTTATTAAATATAAAACCCTAATTCATTTTATCCACCTAAGTATGGCAAACAAAATCTGGGGTTTGTAACACAGCGTATAAGTTCTGTAAAATACGGATAAGGAAATTTTAGATGAAAATACTAATGTATGCTCTTACCCCCGTAGCAGTCGTAGAAAGTCGTAGGAGGGACCGTATTTCGTACAAGAACCCCTTAAAATTTAAACAATGCGATCTTCGTGACGCATACATTACAAAATAATTTGACACGTACGAACGTACATATGTACGAAGGTACAGTAACGTATGTACAAAGGAGACCAATTTTCTGGTTAGTATACTTTGGCCAGCATTAATTAATTTTTGTTCAAAATTTACTGAAAGTAAAGTTGCCTGCATGAAAATTTTGCTATAGACATAGATGGTTAATGTTGCATAACCGACTATGCTTCTGATGGATTCGCAACTGGAATTTTTATGCACTCACCTTCTGCTCAGCCCGACCTTCAAATTATTGGCTCGAATCTCGATCTTGATAGCATTCAGATTAAATTTCTTATTTAAAGACCTTACTTAACTAAACTAAAGAGGGAAGTAATTTTTATTTAATCGTACAAAGGAGGGACAAGTTAAAGGAAAACCCGGTCCAGTAAAAATCTACTAATTTCATGGCACACTTACGACATCACGTGATTTAGAAGAAATTCATTACAGCATTATGTTAATAACATATATAGTTTATATATTTTATATTTTACGAGGATTTAATAGATACATACAGTAACATTGTTAACTTTAAACATTCTTCCGTAATCAAATTATATAATGATTGGACCGGATAAAATTATTCCTTAGAAGTAAATAGTAATATATAATTAACCTTTTAAAGTAAACGTTAAAATAAAACGTTAAAATAAACGTTAAATGTTAATGTCAAATGTCAATGTTAAATGTTAATAATATTAAATGTTAGAGACACTAAAGAAAGTAAACGTTAAAAGTGACGTTTAAAAGTAAACGTGGTTGACATCACTTTTTTATTCTAAAAAGAAAACCATGACCAGACAATGATTTTACAAATGATTAAGAAATAATTTCAAAGTTCTCGATCTAGTTCAGTGAACATTGATTTAACTAGTAAAATTTTAACTATTTGAAAAATGCGCCAAAGATTGGCTCTGATCATATCAATTATCAGTTATGCGTCATAATTGATATCGAGAAGATTAAACTTCTTTCTTTATCTATCTCTCTTTCTCGAGTTCGAAAACAAATCGATTCCAAAAAAATTAGTTTGAATATTTATTAATTCAAAATTGTTAAAAATTGTTAGCCAGCTGATATATTGCGACAACATAAATAAATCAGCATGCCTATATTAAATCTTTTTATTAGCAAATTCTCCATTTGTGGATATATTGTTGTTTATATTACTATTCTAATGCGGTAATTCTTTTTTTTTTATTTATTTGATTTTATTTTTGAACGCCCGTTTATTCTAATTTATTATTATTATATTTGTATCACCTTTTTAGTCTACACACGTTCTCTCTTAATTAGAAATTCCTTATATTCAAAATATCATTGTTAGGAATTTGTTGGTGCACTTTCTTCTATATCCCCTAATTTTTTCATGCCATATCATTAAGTGACAATTAATTTTATAAGTATTCAGGAAAAAGGAAGAAAGCGAGCACCGGTCTATTGTTTGCTGGACTCGGTCGTCACTTGTAAAAAAAAAAAAAAAAGGGAAAAAAAAAAAAAAAATTAACGCGAGGAGTAATAACCTGCCAACTTCAAGCAAATCTTAAACCCTTAGTAAATATTATTTCAAATTTTTATTTTTACTTTAACGAATGTAACTTTCCCTTATATTGATTAATATTTAGTCAATTATAACACTCAAAGTTAATATATACACAAAAACAATTACATTGTTGTTGTGAGCAAGTCTCACCTCTTTTCTGTTAGGTTTTTGTCAAGCTTTGAAGTTGTGACAAACATTAAAAAAAAAAAAAAAAAAAACTATTTAATTAAAAACATTAATAACAAACTTAAGATCGTAAAAAGGATTCCTTTGAATTTTTTTTTTTTTATGAGCCTTATATAAAAGTTAGTGTAAAGGAAAAAAAAAAAATGTCTAATAAACCTCGACCTCTTCTTCCTTTAACACCCGACCAAAACCAACAAATTTCCCAAGATCAATATCAAAATATACAAGGAGAACAAGGGGATAATACAGACGAATATACACCTAATAAATTCTATAATAATGATGGACTATCTAGGGCTTCCGAGCGAAGGGATCAACTAAAAAAACGACGGAGTGATCACCGTCCACTTCAATATCAACAATATACTCAATACGCATCAAATAGTACATCATCACCTCAGGATTCTAATCAATCTGATGTCCAAGTTCGACATTCTGTTCATTCTGTTGAACCAAATGATCAAATTATCAATAATAGTACCATTACAGAGAATACTGAGAATGTAGAAGATGAAGATGAAGAAGAAAGTTCGGATTTCTTTCAAACTGCCTTTCGACCTACAACTGGTAATAATCGTACAGATTTTTATCAACGTAGTAAAGCACGAACTTCTATAGTTTCAGATGATGAAAACACTGCTAATGACTTAGGTAATTTTTTATATTTTTATTTTAATTATATAATTATTTATTTATTATTATTGGATTTTGTAAAATATGTATGATACTGTATGTTCGGGTGCTTAATTATTTATCTCCGTAACATATATTATCTTTAAGACCTATATATCGAAAAATTATGTCCTGGTTGAAAAAAAAAATTCCAATTTATTAATGCGACACTATTTTTAAAAGATGAAAAAGGTCAACCATTTGACTTATCACCTACTATTGATCAAAAAGTCAGAAGGGATTCTCATACTCATAATGTGACTTCTGCTAGTGACGCGTATCGGCCTCGTCCTCCTGATTCTTTAAATCCTTCAGGCTCTCGTCTTGGTCCTAATACTAATACTACAGGTGCTCAAACTCGTCGTCAAAAATCTCTTGTGAAACCTGAACGTGCACGTAATCATCGACGTCAAATGGATTATCAAAGAAATGATAATATTGAAAATGCAAATAATAGATGGAGTGCATTTGCTGGTGATAATGATAGACGACGAAGTCAAGGTGGTCGTCAATCAGGTGATCGTAGAGTATCATCAAACGTGCCTCAAAAAAAGAAAAAATGGTATCAATGTCAATGTCCATCTGCTTGGGTAATGTTCTCAAGATGTATTACCTGTTGGGCTCCTCCATTTTTATCTTGTTATGGTATGTCTTTTTTTTGGTTTTTTTTTTTTTTTATTTCAAGTTAATTAAATATTTTTATGTTTCAGGAATGACTGATGTATTGGCTCAACATGCTTGGCGTGAAAAGGTTGCCCTTGTTGTTATTATACTTCTTCTTTGTGGAGCTGTTGGTTTTTTGACTTTTGGGTTTGATCAAGTTTTTTGTGGTACTCCACCTGCGCGAATTCGTTCTGGTGTAATTAATAATAATCAAATTTCTATACTTGGAAGAGTTTATAATATCAAAGGATTTAATCATCCACCAATTCAGGGTATAATAAATAGTACAAATTTTGAAAAAACTGCTGGTGGTAATGATCTGACTTTCATGTTTCAGGGTGTTAACGTTGATTGTAAAGGTGTATTTATTCCCATTCAACCGGCAGATAGCAATGGAAATGTTTATAATTATTTCCCTTGCGTTGCACTTAGTAATGATCCTTCAGTTCCAAATAATACTGCTGATCCTGAAAGAAGTGCTTGTCATGGTTCTAGTAGGGCGAGAAATACTATATCATCTCTGAAATATGTTGGTGATATTTTTTTCGAATGGGATGATGTACAATCATCAAATCATAATTACGTTGTTTATAATGGGTATGCTTTATTTATTTATTTTTTTCTATTATATGATAATTGTTTGATTTAATATATCTTTATTTTAATCAGACAAGTTTTTGATATGGATCGTCTTCAATGGATAGTGCCAAATATCATTTTACCTAACACGCTCAAACCATTAGCGTTTGCACAAACAAACACTTTTCGTGGTAGAGATATGACTTATTTTTTGCAAAAGAGTAATACAAATATAAAAATGGCAAAGTGTTTGGAGGAGAACTTACGTGTTGGTGTCCTTGATACAATATCTATCGGTTGTGTTATTTCCACTGCTGTGATGCTTGTTTCTTTACTTTTTATAGCTGGTGTGGTTTTGGTTAGATTTTTCTTGGCTGTTTTATTTGGATGGATATTAAGTTGGCGATTAGGAAGTTTTCGTGAAGAAACTGCTGAAGAAATTGCAAAAAGAGAACGGGAAATTGAATTATGGTCAGATGAAAATAATCATTTTTATCCTTCTACAAAGTAAGGAATGAATAAAATTAAATTTTTTTTTACCTTTATTATTAGCATTTCTTTTATAATTAATAATAATAATAATAATAATAATTATCCTTATTATTATTTTTAGCAATTCAACTTCATCAATAGGTCTTTTCAGCAAATCTCGGTTTTCGACACCTAATTTCAATAGTAGTCCTATACCATATGGTAGGAGAATGGAAAGTCGGTCGAGCAGTAGAAACAACACTTTTACTGCAGTAAATGGTGTGGTGATTTTAATCATGATTTTACTTTTTTTTTTTTTTTTTATCTTTGATCATCAATTAATAATTATCTATAATTATTTTATTTAGGGACAAAAGAATTCAATCACAGTTCAAGAAATAGTCGACCATCATCAATTAATGAATATAGTCAAAGTCGTGCAGATTCAATGACTTCTACATCATCTGCTGCACAATCAGCAACTTATCCAAATAATGTTGTTATTCCTGAACAACGTTATAATTTTCCTTTGATGCACACTATTTTATTGGTTACATGTTATTCTGAGGGTAAACAGGGTATAAAAACAACCTTAGATTCATTAGCTAGAACAGAATACCCTAAGTCGCATAAATTATTACTCTGTATAGCTGATGGTATTATTTATGGCAATGAAAATGATCTTTCGACACCAGACATTTGTGTTTCATTGATGAGTGATTTTCTTATTCCTCCTGATGAAGTTGAACCTCATTCTTACGTTGCAATAGCAGATGGTAAAAAGCGACATAATAAGGCAAAGGTTTATGCTGGTTATTATGCTTATCGAGAACTGGATGGGAGGCAAGATCGTATTCCTATGATCACTATAGCTAAATGTGGTGGTCCTGGGGAAGAAAATGATAATAAAAAACCTGGAAATCGTGGTAAACGTGACTCTCAAATTATTTTGATGAGTTTCTTACAAAAAGTTATGTTCAATGAAAGGATGACTCGACTTGAATATGAATTTTTTACTGCAATTCGAACTGTCTGTGGGGTTACTCCTGACTTTTTTGAAATTGTTCTTATGGTTAGTAATAAGATTTTTTTTTATTGACGAATTTTGGCATAATATTAATAACATATATATCATAAATTTAGATTGATGCTGATACAAAAGTTTTCCCTGATTCATTGGTTCGAATGGTTGCCTGTATGTCACATGATTCAAGTGTAATGGGACTTTGTGGGGAAACAAAAATTTCAAACAAAAATGATACTTGGGTGACAAGGATTCAAGGTATATAAAACTTTTTTTTTGTATTTTTTTTGTTTAGAGAAAACATGGTTTGTTTAACAAATATTATTATAATTTTAATCTTATATTTATATTTATTTATATTTATATTTATTTATAAATATTTATATATTTGTGCTTATTAGTTTTCGAATACTATATTAGTCACCATTTACAAAAGGCATTCGAATCCATTTTTGGTGGTGTCACTTGTTTGCCCGGTTGCTTTTGCATGTACAGGATTAAAGCACCAAAAGGCGAGAATGGATACTGGGTTCCTATTCTTGCAAATCCGGATATTGTTGAACAATACTCTGAAAATGTTGTTAATACTTTACATAAGAAAAATTTACTTCTTCTCGGAGAAGATCGATATCTTACAACTCTTATGCTTAAAAACTTTCCTAAACGAAAAACATTATTTGTTCCTCAATCAGTTTGTAAAACTGTAGTACCTGATACATTCCGTATACTTCGTTCTCAACGTCGTCGATGGATCAATTCCACAGTGCATAATCTTTTAGAACTTGTTCTTATTCCTGATTTATGTGGAACTTTCTGCTTTTCCATGCAATTCGTTATATTTATGGAGTTGGTTGGCACAGTTGTACTTCCTGCTGCTATCTCTTTCACCATGTATTTAATAGTAATATCGTTCTTTCAAAATCCTCCTCCTATAGTTCCTTTGCTTCTTTTGGCTGCTGTATTAGGTTTGCCTGCTATTCTCATTATGGTGACAACACGTAAAATTATTTATGTTGGTTGGATGTTAATTTACCTTTTATCATTACCAATATGGAATTTTGTTCTTCCATCATACGCATTTTGGCATTTTGATGATTTTTCATGGGGTAAAACTCGCGAAGTGAAGGGGGAGGATGAAGGTGGTCATGCTGATCATTCAAGAAGGGAAGGAGAGTTTGATAGTTCACATATTGTAATGAGACGATGGGCTGAATGGGAAAGGTATAGACTTCGTCGGGATTCACAACACCGAATACAATCAGTACAATTATCTCCTGATGAAAATTTTAATATACCATCAACACGCCCATCATCGGCATCAACAATGTATGGTAGTGAAAAATCAGAATCCATACCCATAGGACCAATGAATGCAAGGAGTGGTATTAGAAGAAAAACTGATTCACTAATGGTACCACCTCCATTAAGTAGCGATCCTTCAACACCAGTTTCACCACCTACACCATCTAGTACTATCCCATATGAGGGTTATGTATCATCCAATGGCGATTATTCACAAATGTCACAACCAATTTATATGGCACCATCAAGATCAAACACTAATAGTACAACCTATAGTTATAGTAGTAATCCACATGCTGGCATTATTGGGGGTGCTTCATATTCAAATGGATATGAAGAAAATAATCATATTCAACAACGTAGAGAATTTTAACATTATTATGAAATCTAATTTTTCTGAGGGTGCAAGGACAATATTGTCGTTTTAAAAAAGTAATTGGTATAATTAAATTAATCCATCAGTTTCCGTGTTACATTCTTTTTTTTTTTTTCGAACAATTGGTGTTCGATAATTTACATTTGGATATCGGAAGGAAAAGGTAAAGTCATGATTTAGCACATATCCGTTAAAACAAAAATTATAATAATATACGTATTTGGTGTAATAGTAGTAAAATTTTATTGTTGTAGTATTAGCATTTTTTTTGAATATATATTATGTACAAAATTGTACTAAAGTAAAAAAAAAATAAATAAATAAATAAATAATACAAAACTAATGGATATTTAATTTATATTATATACGTACGTAGTAATAATAATAAATTATATATATACGTATGAATAAAAATATATTCTTAACCTATTACAGTATATAAATTAACTATATAACTTAAAATGGCTTCTAAGCATCGATTTACGCGTCTAACAAAAAAAGAGTATCTATGGTTAGCGCTCGGACTCGGATTAGATGTTAACCCGAAGCAAACCAAAAAATCCCTAATCGGGAATTCAAAAATAATTCGTCTTGGTTATTGGTAAAGTTCGTTTAAACCTAAAAAAAATAAAATTGAAATACGTATCAGCTATTAATGTTAAAAATAGATTAAAAAGCATTTTATATTACGCAATTTGGGAAATTTTTAAGCCCAGGATTTTTCGACCGTTTTTGAAATAATCGATAAATATCTCAGGGTTGTGATAGAATTTAAAAGTTCACATAGTACTGTACATTAGTGTTCCGATCCTACTTGCAATAGACCATCCGGATTGATCTGAATTTTTTAAAATCCTAATTTTTTACGGATCTATCCTTAATTACGGATCTATTCGGATTTATCCTACAACAAATAAAATTTTACAACCGCATAATCAGACAATTACAATTATTTTAATATGAAATACGTATGATTTGATTATTGTGAATAAATATAAATAAATAACTACTCAGTAATTATAATATGCTAATTGGATTTATTTTATTTTATTATAATACATTGAAGTTTGCATAAGCCGTTTTTATAATAGAATCCAATATTAAATTTTCTGTCAGAATTGTTATTTTTAGCAGATTTTAAATATTATTCTCTTTATTATATATACTATTTTGATAAAAGAATTTAGTATTAATTAGTCTTTTTTAATTGCTATTTTAAAAAGTTTAATAAAAATTACTGAAACATACATGTAATGTTTTAAATAAATTACTCAGCTTCATTCCATTCTTGCGCAAAGACTTGTATAGATTTCATATTTCTTTTTAAAAATAGCATTTGACCTACTAATTCTGTATCCAATCGGGTTCTTTTTACTGTAATTAAATTATTAGCATGTGAAAATAATCTATCACAAGCCACAGAAGTTGCCGGTATTCCTAAATATTTGCGAGCAATTTGTGATAATATTGGAAAGATCTGCATACGAGCCCACCACCAATCTAATGGATTTTCAGTTTTTGCCACAACTGGTAATGCTAAATAGTTGCTTATTTTATTATTAGCAGTAACAGTATGACTTGTACTTTTTTTATTTTTAAGTTGACGTCGTTGATGATATTCTTTATGTGAACACAATGGAAAATCTGCATCAGATATAGAAACAGAAGAATTATTTGAAGATTCAATTATTGATAATAAATCATCATTTTCTTTCATTTCATTAAGCTCATTATGAAGCTTTTGAATAATTCGATTTTTATCAAATTCTAGTTTCAATTCTAATTCCTTAAAGCAAGAATCTAACAAAGAGGCCATTAATCTCATATCATTAGGAGTATCCCAATAAAAAAGCAATGCATTATATATATTATCTTTTATTTGATCTAAAACTTCATTTGTATTTAATGAATATTTAATAAATATTTTATTTTTAGTAATATTGCTTAGAACCTCTTCATCATCGATTTCAATTTCTTCAAAATCCTCTGAATCAAATATAGTATTATTATCAAGATAATCAACATCATTTGATGAATTTTCGGCTAAATCAAAAGTAAGCTCTTTAATTTTAGGAATCATTTTACTAAAAGTAATATAAGTTCCTTCAGAAAAATCTCGTGTTACTTCTTCAAATGGCATAAGAAGATCGACTAATTGGTCTAATAACTCCCATTCATCTTCAGATAGCATTATTTTTTTTAACTTAATACCATCCTTTTTATCCTCTCTATTTACACTTGTATATAAATCAGCTTCTAACTGAATTATTGCATCTTTAAGATAAATAAGACAATCCCAGGCATAGTATGATGAATTCCATCTAGTCTACACATCTTGAATACAACGCATTACATCTTGATACATTAATTTTTGCTGCACCTCCTCTAACCTTTCAATTTGTTTTTGAGTTGAAAAAAAACTAATTAATCGTCTTATACACATTACTAAAATTTCAGCAGGTAATAACCCTTTTCTAATTGCTAATTGAAGTGTATGTACAGACACAGAATTCTTTGAATATTTTCACATTTATGATTTTGAGATAAAATAGGTAGTGCTGCCTTCATATTGGCTGTGTTGTTAGTAACAATTGACACTACACGGCCTTCAATATTCCAATTTAAAATATATTTATAAAGTAATTTAGCAATAGTATTTGCCATATGGGGAGAAGGAGCATATATTATATCCAACATTACATCTTTAATTTTAAAGTCTGATGTAATCTATGTAGCTGTAATGCCCATATATCTATGTTTGGCTCTATTTGACCACAAATCTGTTGTAAGAGATATGGTTGTTGCAGTTTCATTTAATAAATTAATTAGATTTTGACAATTATAATAATAACTTTTTGTTATCATTGTTTTTATTTTTTGTTCTCTAGGCATTATAAAAGAAGAATCAAACTGAAACATTTTTTCTTTATATACTGGATTTGTAACAGTAGAAATAGGCTGATCCGAAAGTAATATCTATTTAAGAATAGTTTCTTCTCGCTGCCTTTGAATATGTTTTGGATGTGGATTAATAGATCGAGTATAATCAGTAATTTTTGTACTTTTTAACTAAAAAATTATAATTTAGTTAATTTTAAATTCAAAGTCTTAAATTTTAAAAAAAATAAAACATATTCTTTTAGGCTTAGGTTCACTTCCATTTTCATCATTATTAACAATATGATGAATGTCCCGTAAATGTGCAATAAGATTTCCAGTAGAACTTCCAATATTGTAATATTTTTGATCATATCGATCACCATTATCATTTAGAATTTTACAAATTTGTACTGGCTCACCTTTTTCATCAAAAGTCTTTTCAAAATATGGTCTTACAAATGATGGTTTTCGTTTGACTTCTGATTTTAGAAATTGTATTCATTTTCTTGTCTTTAATAAGGTTAAAGTATTAATATTTATTGAGTTAAAAATTAATTAATATTTAAAATAACTTATTACCATTATTAATAGGTGAAAATGATGCGATATGGTTAGAGCTTATTTCATCTTCTTCATAGTTATCCATTATTATTAAAAAAAAAAACTAATACTATAATAATTATCTGCTGTGAAATTTAATTTAAAGTTATAAATTTTTGAACTCTAACTATCACAGAATTAACGACAATCAATGTTATTATCTTGCTTAGTATACTTTATTCACTTTTAAGTAAGTTTTAATGTTTCATTATTATCGTTACTTATCCAAGACTAATTTTGATTCTCTTTTATATCAATTTTATCTATTACATATTTTGTGTTACTTTGTTTAATTAACTCTCCATTGTTACGATCATAATCTATGATCACACATGACCTTGTTAATATTTGCATTATTGATAAGCGTTGACTCTATCGGTTATTTAATCCGGATCATAATCTGGATCTATCCTTATCCCTTATCCGTAATTATAAGGATCCAATACAGCTAAAAATATCCAATCCGGATATCCGAATTTAATCCGGATTAGAGGATCAATCTGGATCAATCCGGATTACTCGGATTTAGGATCGGAGCACTACAGGTAAAATCTAAATTTATCGTTATTCTATAACAGGTCGTAGAATTCTAAAATTTTTAGTTTGGTTTTAAAAAAAAAAAGTTAGCCGATTATAAAATCTGTTGTAAATTAAAATAAAAACTAGATTCAGCAAATAAAAAAAAAGCATAGCTTATAAGTTATATAATCCTGTATTATAATCGTATTTGGCAAGTTTTATAAAATATGTATATAAAGAGCTAAGTGTTGGTAGTAAAGGGTTATGTAAAGTGTTTTACAAATTTATTTTACTGCATATAGAGTTCCAATCCATTAAGCATTTATCCGATAACTAATATCTATTTACCGGATACCTGAGGATCTGAATTATCTGGATAATTAGATACGGATGACAGATGACAGATTTATCCGAATTGGAACAGTACTAATGGTTTACATTTACTAAAATGTCCTACGTAAGTGTTTTAATACTATAGTCTCTATATCGATATCAAAATTATTAATAAAAATATTATGTTAACTATATAATTTAATATTAAACCTAATTTTGGTTTAATTTTTAACAAGGACTTTGTAATTTACCGCCATAGCGATGTATCTCAAAAATCCAAAATTTTGAAATTTAGCGCCATGTGATTCCGGGGTTCTAATATTCAAACCCCACTTATAATTAGTAATTGTCACGAATCATAATGAAATCAAATTAAACTCTCTAAAATTCGCTTATACCTATTTATTATAAATTTTACTCTAAAATTAACCTCTAACTCTATTGTACCTGTCAAGACCCGGGTATTATTAAACTACCCAGCTATCCAGGTAATTTAGTATAGCCATATAATAAAAATGTCTACCCGGGTACAATCTCTACCTTTTAACTCTAAAAAATGTATTTTAAAAATTTTTATTTTTTTAGTGGTTTGTTTATTTTTATTTTGTATAATATATATTTTTGTTTATTTTTATTTTGTATAATATATATTTTATTTAAAATATGTTTAAAGCTTTTAATAAAATAAATCTAAAGATTTGTAAAGATATACAAAAGAATTAATATACTGTATTTTATACTATAAATTTTATACTAAATTTTTATATTAACAAGTTATAGCTTATATTGAAATATAATTTAGAATAGAAAAAAGTTATAACATTCTTTATTGATATTTTTTTAAATTTATATATTTCAAGAACTTGAAACCTCTGCCAATTCTAGAGATGCTACTAGTAACTTTAATATAATTATAAATGAACAAATTCTTTTATAATTTCTTTACTTAAATAAATTATTATAAACAATAAATCAAATTAATTACCTTTTTTGTAAAAAAATAGTCAAGGCAGTTGTTAAGTAAGCATTTAAAATAACAATAGTAAGAACTAAAATGAAGTAATTTAATTTCATTGTGACAATTAATATTTTAGCAAAATCATATTAATTAATGATCTTTATATGTATAAACTGGTGAAATAATTAATACAAATAAAAAAATTGGATATAGTAATATTCTTGATTTGTAAATATAATTTGCTGATTTTAATTTATTAATTAGTAATTTTTAGTAAATAAAAAGATTTGAAGTAAATATATCTTTATTATAAAAAAAAACTCTTTCTGACGATCACTTATACCAAATTTTCTCACCGAACAAAAACAAAAATTTCATTGGAGAAGGTGAAGGTACTATGTGGTGGTTCTTGTAAAGATTAACCTTCTGTTCGGGGACTTCTCTATATATTTGGCATGCAAACCAAAAGCATTGGTATACAAGATAACTGGCAAAGGTGTTGCTCTTGTATACAAAATTTTGGAAATATTAGTGCTTTGATAAAAGTGAGGCTATATTGTTGACAAAGTCAAGCATAAGCAATATAATAGAAGGTGAGTTTTTTTAAGACACTCTTTTGAAAATTTGAAGCCAAGTGACTCCTACTATACTTTTTTCTGCTTTTATGCCTTTCTTCCAAAATTCTTCGATAAAAAGTAGGAATTTAGCTTACCCTTTCCAAAAGATCGGCATTGTTTATACTTATCTAATTTAGATGAACTCAGTAGAATACAATTATGTGTTTTGTTTATGGATAAACACTGTGCTATAGTACGTGAAGAAATCGATTTCCCAGAGCGAGTATTTGACGATTTCGACGTTCCTGTTTAGAAAATACCCGAATAAAATTGATATCTAGAAGGAGTTTATAAGATAAAGTTGGAAGCTTTATATTTGAGATATAATATTCAGCTACAGAATTTATATAATTTTTATCCTATACCTGGCACAGGCTATAATAGTGTATCATGGCTACCTTTCTTTTTTTTTATTTTTTTTATTTTTGTTTATTTATATTAGATTATTTTAGAATTTGTTTATGTTTTTTTTCTCACCGTAAAGCGTTTTTTTCTAAAATATTTAGGTCTTTTGTAAACATGGCTTTATTTTTTTTTTTTACTTTTATATATAAATAAGAGTTTAATTATATTGTCGGACTTAGGTGGAAGAAGTCTAAGAGAAGGGAAAAGTGGTTATGACGAGTGGTAGATACTATCTGTTGAAAGCCGGGTCATATCCAATTGCAGGAAGGGTCCGGAAGGAGGAGAATCCTACTATAGCAAGTCAAATATAGGTACTCATTAAGCAATCAGTTTAGTTTTTATTTGTAATTTAGGTATAGTTGTGTGGCCTTCAGGCATGGCACATGTTGTTTAGAGATAGTTCTTATATGCTATCTGCTGACATATTTAGAGTTTATTACTTATCGATAAGTCTCTCTAAAATTTTAATAGTCTAGATGATTATTACAAAGCTTAATAAAGTAAAGGCATAGCTGCCAAATTGTTAAAAAAATAATAATAATAATAATTTGAAGTATACATAATATTATACTCTTGGCTATAAACTTAATTAGTTTTATTATTTAATAGTTTTAATTATAATTAAGTGAATGAAAAACCTAAAACAAATAATTTTCAGGAACTTTTCCCAACAATTACCTGGACCAAAATTTTCTGCTAAAGAAAAACTAGAACTACTTGTTAGAAAGTCATGGCCAAAACAGTGGTTTGTCTAAAGGTTAACTACTACTCTCGAGGACTCCTCTAAAAGGATGTTTGGCATGCATTATTATACAAGATAACTGGCAGGTGGTGCCTTTGTATAAAAAATCTTGGTGGAGTATAGGTGGGGAGGTCCAACTTCATTAATGAAGCTGTTAGGCTGTTACTTCAATAAAGAACACAAGGGAAACAACAAAAAACTCTGCTTTTTTAACATACTTATTTGAAAATTTTGAAAGTACTTGCAACTTTCTCCTCTTATTTCTGCTTTCCTTCGGTTTTTCAAAAAAAATTTTCAAAAGGTGAAGATTTGGCTTACCTCCTCCAAAAGATTGATAGTGTTTATATTCCAAATCCAGATAGCCAAGTAGATTACAACTACGTGTTCGATGGATATGATGCTACTAATTTGAACAGGTCCTGAATTCTAATAGCGGCAGTAGGTGGCTTAAGATATGGGTCTATGGATGGTAACAGCACCTGGCTCAAGATACGGATTAGGTTGGAACTAAATATTTCGGAGTCAGTCATACGGTTGGAAAGAAACAATAACATTAAGGTGAAGCTTTACAGTAGAGATATACAAATATTGTATTTGTTATATACTTGCCTGGCACAGGTTATAATAGTATACTCTCTTTTTTCTTTTTGGTATTCGTTTTTGTGCTATTTCTTGATAAAGGTAGCTGCTATTCCTCTCGGGTGATGGTTTTTTCTTGTTCAGTCTGTCAGGGCTTATCTCTTTGTTTTTTCTTTTTTATATTTTTCATTTCTTCTATTTTTATTCCTTATTATTTTCCCTTTCTTGTTTTGTTTTTTTTTGTATATAAACTCCTTTTCTTCTTGATGTATGTTCTAGTATTAAGAATACAGAACATTATTTTCTTTTGCTCTCGGTGAAGAAAGTAAAGATAAAAGAATAAGCTCTTGGCAGGCTGACAAGATCTTCTAACTTATATGTAGGTTGGTACGACACGTCGCTCTTGGGCACACTAGATGCAGCCGGAAGATATTGGGCTTGCAATTGTTATACTGTGATTATTCATATCGTCCAAGTTTGTTTAATAAAATATTGTATTTGAGCTCTGGCAAGGCTATCAAAGAGCTAAAAAAAAAAAAAAAAAAACCTAAAACAAATAAATAAATAAACTAATATTTAGTTAGAATTTGCTTACAAATTTAAACAAGTTGCTAAATATTAAACCAAATAATTCAACAATACTAAGTAATTATAAAATAATTTATTATTTAATAAACAAATACAAAAAATCATTTGCAAACTTAAATAAATTATTATAATTAAACCAAACAATCTAGCTATATTAAAAATTTGTAGATTAGCTTATTAAAAGATAGATTTATATAAAGAATTGTTTAAAATTTAAATAAATTATAAGAAATTAATTCAAATAACACAATAGTATTATATAATTATATATTAGTTTACCAAAATATAAGTAACAAGAAATTATTTATAGATTTAAATATATTATTAAAAATTAAACCAAATAATGTAAAAGTATTAAAGAAATATTTTATATATTATTTTAAGATAGAAAAGTTCAATGAATTACTTGTTGATCAATTATAATTAACTTTTCTTAACAATTTCTTATATAGTGCCGAAAGCTTATACTCGATAATTATATGAATTGTTTTAATTTTTGCTTGATGATTATTTTCCATGTGATTTAAAAAGCAACTAATAATATTGTCGATCAATATGTATTTTTGTTATACATACTATATATAATATAGCATACATATACAAAAAAATCTTAAAATAGGTTAGGATCCCGTGGCCTAGTGGTCTAGACACCCAACTCTCCACGAGTGGGTTTCGGGTTCAAGTCCTAGTAGGTACATTACCTATGAATATTTGGAAGTATCTGCCGTGGGAAGTCCAAGTGAATACAGGTCTGGATTAGGAATTTCTGGAAGGAGGTCCATTGTGGAGTAGTTGGCACTACGTGTAATAGTGGTTGTTACAGAAGGTTCTATTACACAAAGGTT
>CAJVPY010001732.1:0-18370 GCA_910591965.1 Dentiscutata erythropus | reverse complement strand
TACTTAGTATAAAAAAAAGTTTTAGATAGAAGCGCTGTGCATTCGCACTTATAGTAAAATTTATATATAAAAAAAAATTTTTTATCCAGATGACTAGCGGATTGCCTATTAAATATGATAATGTTAACCAAATTACCAAGCACTAGTAAGTAGACTTAAACATGAATTTTTTTTACATAACAAACTTTATATATTAAACTTTTTTTTACATGCTAAAACATGGCAAAAATTAAATCTGGTATTGCACATTCTACAATTACACAGAAAAAGAAATATACTTAAAATGCATATAAGAAACTTGTAATAATAACCTACCAAGAAAAGATATAAGCAAGTATTCACAAAACTTTACTTGAGTTTGGAATTAAACCAAAACAGTTTTGTAATTGGCAATCAAAAAAAAATAAATTAATACTTGTATGTTCACATGTTTGTTAGCTAAATACTGGCTTTTGCCTGAAGTATCCTGAACTAGAAGTTGAACTAATTAACTAGGTACATACATTGCAAGCTGAACTTAAGATAGTTACACATCATATAGTTCAAGTTAGAGCAAAAACTTTGGCACAAACACAATAGTTTTTATTAATTTATTCTGATATTTCAACATTTCAATGAAGCTATAAATGATTATATGGGTTTATAAACTATCATCATTTGAGCAATTGATACTATACCACTATTTTACAACATTTACATTAAGATTACAGTAAAAAGCAACAGGAATTTTTAAGTTTGGTTCTTTTTCAACAAATGAAATATAACTATCCTTTAAAGCTAATAGGCAATATGGATGAAATACCACTTTCTTTTGACTTGCCAAACAACTATACAATTGATGAAACCAGGGCTCATAGTATTAATATCAAAACATGTAGATACAAAAAGTCAAATTTTATAGTTGTTCTTAGTTGTATGCTTGATAGTTCTAAGTTGTCACTATTAATTATTTTCAAACTTAAAAATATACTATGATTTAGCTTTCCAAGGGGTATAAAAATTAGGGCTAATTCAAAAGCTGGATAAATACTAAGAAAATATTATTTTGGATCAAGAATGTATAGAATTGTCGTGCACCTCTTTCTGTTAATCTATGTTCTTTGTTGGTGCTTGATTTATTTACTAGTTATCTTGTAGACTCAGTTAATTGACGATTTAAAGAAAAAAATACTGACTTGGCAGTAATTCCTAGTAGATTAACATCTCGATTACAACTGTTAGACATAGCTATAAATAACCCTTTTAAAGATAAGGTATATTCACTAAATCATCAAATATTTATACTTATTTGAGAATGATTATATAGGAGATTTTATTAGGAAATGTTGTATTTTCTGACTATAAAATATGATAATTTAAAATTGGCAATGGAATTTGAAACTAACTATTATTAAAGGAATAGTACATACTATATAATTTTTTGAATAAATAATAAAATAAAAATCTAGAAATTCATTTAAAATTTTTTTTTTTATTCTTACAATTAAAGTATAAATTACTTAATACATATATAGGTTCATAATTATTATAATAAGTGGATGGCTGAGGAAATTAAAAAGCTAATGCCTACAGGACAATTTCAAAAGCCTGCTTACAACATTGTTGCTCAGTAGATTCAACAAACATGAGATGATATAGATCTAGCACTTATCTGATATTCATTTAAATGTTGTAGAATCTTTAACAATTGAAATGGTACTGAAAACAAACAAATTTTTGATTATGATTTTGTAACAAGGGACAATTCTATGCTGCATATTATCGTTGAAGATGAAAATAATAAAAGGTCTAACGAATCAGTTGGGAATTATAAAGGTTTTGGTAAATCAGTTGGGAATTATGAAGGTTCTAGTGAATCAGTTAGAAATTGTGAAGATTTAAACGAATCAATTATAAATTGTGAAGATCCAAACAAATTGGTTATAAATTGTGAATATTCAAATGAATTAAGTGGAAGCTATAAAGAGTCAAACGAATCAAGTGGAAGCTGTAAAGAGTTAAACGAATCAAGTGGAAGCTGTGAAGAGTTAAATGAATTAAATAGAAACAATAAAGAGTCAAATGAATTGGATAAAGACTATGAAAAGTTAAATGAATCGAATAAAGACTATGAAGAGTTAGATGAATTTTTGAAATTTGTGATGATAATGAAAGGTCTAGTCAATTTTTTTGTAAAAACAATCCTATTCTAGATTTTAGTGATAAAAATTTTAATAAGTGTTATAATAATTCTGAAGTAGAAAATTATTCTAATTCCTGGCTTTAAAAAACTTCATTGATTATTTGAGTTCCTTTTATAAGAATTTTGGAAATTAATCTCATATAACTTTTTTTAAAAAATACAATGCTATTATAATAAATACAGTTAAACTTGCTTTAAATTGAAAAAAGCTTTATAAATTTAACTTCAAATTATTTAATTTTTTTACTATTTAAATATCAATATCAGTAAAACATCACAATTTTAAATGTGTCAATTCTTTATATACTGTAGTACGTCAAGTGCACTTAAGTATGTTTATAAATTATATTAGACAATCGAATAGTATACACATTATAAAGAAGAAATATGCACTTACAGTAGTTCAACTATAAAATTAAAGTGTACGTATAGTAAATATATAAATTGAAACCAGCCAACCAGAGTCTCGAAAGCTTTAACCAATCAATATATGTTTAGATATATACCTGGATCTTTTACAATCTTGTTTGCAATACATGTTTAATTAGTTCCAGGTACAAATCATAGGTGTATACTAAAAAGGAGGTACTATTTGCCAAAAAATATGGTACTTAATACAAATATCTTTTTCGAAGCACATTTTTAAATTTTAAGAGTGGCATTAACAAAAATGTGTGGCATTAACAATTCTCTAAATATATAATAATAATTTTTTTTTTTTTTTATATTTTCTGTAAAGTGGTGTTCTGATAAGATCATTATTGTGTTACCAAAACTACTAGAACACTGATCGACAATACATTTCTGGTTTTACTCATATAAAATAAAAATTCACTTTGTTCACATGATTATAAATAGAGAATTTCTATTGGCTAATATATTTAAAATTTCAAAACCCAACTGCCAAACCAATAGTATAAGTTTGTGTAGCCTAAATAAATTTAAATAATAAGAATTTGACAATATAAATATTTATACAATTCTAATAACCCATTAATTTCTAATAATTTTGAATTAAAAGCATTTCTAAAAATCTTTTTTTAAGTTCTAATTAAGTCATTTATAACAATGATTTTACAAATTTTAATAATATAAGAGAATTTTTAAAAGGTCATTGGAAATTTTTTAAAAACAAACAATATTTTAATAATGAATAAAAATACAATAACTTTTTTAACAATCAATATGAGAAAAAGTTTGTTTTTTTTTTTTCACCATAAACTCTTTCTGACAATTACTCTAACCAAAACTGGAGCTAAGGAACTTCAATCACTAGAACAAAATTCTACTAAGAAAACATCCAAAATACTCTTAAAGAAAAAGACTAAGCAAGTGAAATTAAATATAGTTTACTAAAACAGTCTAGTCACAAATAGTACTCCTCTTGCAGTATACAGAGAAAATTTAAATTTCGACAAATTTTTAAAAAATTTTAAAAAAAATTTTTTTGGGATTTGGCTTGTATATTATTTTGCAAATCAATAACACAACTAACAAACAAAATGCGTAAGGAGTAAATAGTTAGCCAAATTAGATAAAACAACAATTAGATATTAAATCAACACTAAAACAACAAACAAATATGTAGCAAAATTAGAACGAATAAACAAAACACGTAAAATATTAGAACTTCCAGATTACAAAAATTTCTTTAACAAATCATAAGAGGAAAGAGCATCAATACAGGAAAAACAAAACAGTTTTATCTAGGAAGAGGATAAAGTAGTTGCAAGCTATTTAGGTACTAGTGAGATCTACCTCATTGCAATTATTCGCAATGTGCTTTGTCATTACAAGTAGGCCCAATATAAAAAGATGAGAGAACAAGAATTAGAAAAAGAGGAAAAAATCTTGCTTGAACTTTGGACAAACCCTTTATTGTCACACTGCTCTGTTCCAAAAGAAAATTACTACAACATGGAGATTACAGAAGAAGCTACATTAGAAACTATAGATAACAACATGCAAATTGATAAACAAACTAACATCCAAAAGAGAAATTACGCAAAGCAAGAAATCACAATTGACATAGCTAAAATTACAACAGAAACAAAAAAAGATATATTGTTGAATGAAGACTTGGCATATTAGATTATGAAATCTTAGAATCTTTTGAAAAAAATGATATATTTGTTAATGAGCAAATAATAAATAAAAGCAACAAAAAAGCCAAAAAGTACGAAAACATTTTCAACTCAACCTAGGTACCAAGTGGCAAAGCCAATAAAAACAATATTTTAAACAAAGACATATATAGCTTAGCATGGGCACCAAAAGCACAATCTTTTATACAAAATAACTTGAAGAAACCACCATACCTATTTACTATATAGGATTTTCCAAAAGAAATGAGTGGATATGAAATTAAAAAATATTTAGAATATTTTGAAGAAGCTAGTATTATTAGGTGGCAACTGAATTTTATAACAAAAGCAGCATATATCTAAATTTTAACCAAAACAGAAAAATATGAAACCTCGCTTAAAGAACATTAGTCAATTACTCTAGACTATGGAAAAATATATAGAATGACCCAGGTGAATTTGATATTATGGAGTTAGAAAGTAGAAATATCTTTAGATCTACAATACGCAATATTTTTACAAAAGCAGTAGATAGTCTTCTTTTCTATCAACTTAAAAAACACAAAGTACAAGCTGTTTACATTCTTAAAAATAGCAATGGCAACCGGGCTAGAAGAGCATATATCTATTTTAAGTTTGAGCAGGACAAGCTAGAAGCCCAAAAGACAAATATATATTACTTCAACACCAAACTAGAGTGGTACTCTCACTTTGAAAATTCTGTAAACAGAAGCTTTACATATGTATATCGTCATAGTGAAATGAAATCAGTATATCCTAGCAAAAGAAAAGGAGTAGCACATGAAATGGAGCCTCGGAAAAAACAGAATTTATTCAACAAAGCCAATCATACAAGAGTTTTAAGCAAAACAAATAAACCCACCTATGATAGTAACAAAGAAAACTACAATACTTCTAGCCAGGAACAAAGTAGCTTCAGATCACGTAGTACCACCAGAAAACTACTAAAAGTTGTAGAAAATAACAAAACTGATAATCAAAGAGCCAATTAGGTTTTGAAAAACACATGCGCAACAGGATCTAATAAAGAGGAGCTAGGTATAAGAAAAGAAAAACAAAGAGAGTCTTCAACAGAACCTAATTTTGAACAATTGTTTGCTGATATACAAGAAAAATTTAGAACAATTGAGCTGTTGCTAGCTCATCATATCTAAATTTTGCCCCAGGCAAATCAAAAAATAAGGGTAAGGCAAATGGCCTCACTGATGCCTTACATAATATAAATAAATTAAAACAAAGTGAGGATTTTTTGAGCAAAAACAATTTCGAATCATTGAAAATAGGTTTTCATAATATTAATAGACTTAAATTAAATGAGCATAAGTTAGTTGCACTTGCAGATATAGATAAAGGAAAAAGTTTGAACATATTGGGTATAGCAAAAACAAATATAAGTGAGAAAGAAGAGAAATGGTTAGATACAAGACAACATAGCTACGTTAGTTTCTGGTTATCAAAAGAAGTAGACAAACCTGCATTTACTAATTTCTCCCTACAGTTGTGATTGGTTGGGATTATTCGTACAAATTTATATATCACCTTCTAAACAAAATGTGACATCTTAGTTTAGATTTGAGATTAGAGTTAGTAGGTAATATTATCTAAAATTTTGCAAAGAATTTTTTTGTTAGTATATAAAAGGTGATTTCTTAGGCGAAGTTTTGTGATAAGTATTACTTTTCAAAAAAAAGCAATTGCTGTTTTGATTGTCACGTTACACCTAATATTGTATTCTGATTGGTCCAATATTACAACTGTGAGGAGAAATTAGTAAATGTGACAAAACTAAAGGTTTAGGAGTAGGCATACTCATAAATGATCACTGAGCAAAACATATAGGTAGAGTGGTTAAATACAACCCATATTTAATCAAAATAGAATTTTTTTTTAAAAAAGTAGTCATACAAATATAGGTAGCTTACTTATCACTAGCAGACAAAAAAATTAACAAAGAGATTCAACAGACAATAATATGAGAGATTTGTAGTAACAAGATCAACACATATGTCTGCGTGATAGAGGACTTTAATGCATTAAGTAATACAAACCTGAACACAAAATAACAAAAATCGTAAAAATCAGAAGCTTGGAAAAACTATACTAGAGTGGCTTAAAAATAGGGAATTGATAGACACTTTTTGTTATCTCTATCCACACAAAAAGGAGTATATCTGGCAATGAGATAATTGTGTATCCTGAATAGATTACATATGGATAGTTGAAGAAATGAGTAACTTACTATTTGAAGCTGCAATTGAAGATATAAACTTAATCACTAGAAGTGATCACAAGCTTATATGGTCCAAAATTGAAACTAGTGATATACTAAATTATAGCAAATTTAGAAACAGAAAAGGCAAAAGAAAGCCAACAAGAAGAGTTTTTCTTTACCACAAAGCCACAAAAGAGAACTGGGATTTGTATAGCGAGTACATCGAAAATCTAATAAGGGAAAAAGTGCACAAGAGACCCCACAAGCTTCTGTATTGCTGCAACAAAGATATTAATATAGAATAGAACATTTTAAGTAATACAATTATGAAAGCAGCAATGAAACACATACTATCAATCAATATTCAAAAAACCAAGATCCAGAAAAAAATATCAGTTTCCAGCTTCAATATTTACAAAGAGGTCAAATTCTTATACCATTTACAAAAGAAAAGTTATATACATTATGGGGAAAAAATAAGTAGTGATGACAAGAAAAATTTTGATATACAATTTGAAAATATAAACCAAACATATCAAATGCAAATCTCACAAATGACAGAATATTAGAGCCAAATAGAAATAAACGAACTCAGAAATTGGGGAAAGATCTTAAGGAAAAAAGCAAAAGAAAAAAAACACAAAAGAAAAGAAAAAGAAATAAGAAATAAAATAGAGCAAAGATTTAATATGATGAAAAAAGATAAAAAAAGAATGCTACAAAGTTTACTAAATAGAGCATACAACAAAGTAACGCTAAACAGAGTTCTTGTTGGAGAACAATCTGACTACCAGAATTTAGAACTCATTAATAGAGAGACTGAGTTAAAGCAACAAGTCACCTCACACTTCCAAAAACAATTTCAAAAAAGAAACCAAAAGTTTGAAGAGATAAGCCAGAAATGGAAAAACGAGTACATGCTGAAAAGTAACATAGACTCATTTATATACGAAAAAGTAATGAGCCCAATTAGCAAAGAAAAATAAACCCAAGCTCTAAGCAAAATGCAAAATGGCACAGCTCTAGGTATCTCAGATATCAGTTACATACTACTTAAAAAGCTCTTCACAAAGGTAACCGAAAGAATAATTAGCTTCACAAATTGTATTTTGGAGGATGGAAATATTCCAGAAAAATGGAAATTAGATCAGGTATATTTAATCCCAAAAGGAAGCTTTTGGGAATACAATCTAAGCTATACATGTAGAAAAGTGATAACAAGAGTAATACAAGTGAGGCTTGACAAGGTATTAAGTTGCAATAAGGTGCTAAAAGGTACAAACTTTGCAGGGCTCTCGGGGGAAAGTACATCTGCACCTATTTACATTATGAACAATATAATAGAAGAGGCAGTAGAAAAAAGAAAAGTACTCTGAATTACTTTTCAAGACATGAAAAAAGCATTTGATTCAGTTAGTATGATAGCACTTAAAAAAGTGTTAGAATGACTCAAATTTCTACCTAAACTAGCAAACTTTATTACAAACCTTTATAATAAAAGAAAGCTTAGTTTTATAACAGAGTTCGGAAATACTGAGGCTGCTGAAGCAAGAGACGGAATTGATCAAGGAGAGGTGCTATCTTCTCTGGTATGAAGAATCTTCTATGACCCTCTCCTTTGCAAAGTACAAAAAGCAAAATTAAGGTATGAGATACAAAGCAGGAATCCAAAAATAGATGATCAGTTTGATATAGAAAAGCTACGGGTGAGAGTTTTAGCATATGCAGACGACACAACATAGGTAACAAGTAGTCAAAAAAATATGCAAAAAACAATTGATATATCAAACGAGTTTTACAAGTTGAACGATATTGAGATAAATCCAAACAAAACAGAGCTTGTAGTTATAAAACCAAATAAACGAAAAGGTACCGAGGATCTTTATATTTGGGCAAGCAACCCAAAAATAAAAATTCTTGCAAAGAACCCAAAAGAGTCTACTTATTTTTTAGGAGTCTGAATATCAACAAAAAATTAAAAAAGATCAGACATTCGCAAAGCAAGAAAAGAGGTAGCCAAAATAACAGGTCTTCTTAAATTCAAAAGAATGTTTCTTAGTCAGATTATATATGTAAACAATGTTGTACTTGTGCCAATTTTAGAATATAGACTTATGATATCCTGTCTAACCAGAGCCCAATGTAATAGAATACACCAATCCATGGTATACTTGACCAAATAGAAGTTGTCAATACTCTCGACAGCAGCAAATGCAATTCCAAAGCATTCAGAAATAGTAACTTCAAAAGCTTGTGGAATAGACATATAGAATATCACTTCTCAGAACTATTAGTAAGAATAAATACAGAAGGGCCTGTGGAAAAATCCATGCTAATGAGACTAAAGCAAGGACAACTAAAAATGGGTGCGGCCAAATGTATTCTGACAAACCAAGCACTTTTAGAGAAATGTGAGACTAAGTTAAAGAATTTAAGCTTGCAGATTCTACAACAAGCAAAGATACTAGACTTCTCGATAGAAGAAAATGATTTTACAAAAAGCTAGGACTCTGAGCTTCCTTTAGGAATAAATGATTGTGAAGTAGCAGAAATCTTAGAGAGAAGTGATTTCTTATACAAAGAGTTAAATGCTAGTAAATTAGGAGTTTTTTATCTATCACAGCTTATAGCAGAAGATGGCAAGTCAATATATACATGGCAACAAATTAAGTGAATATACAATATAGACAAAAGAGAAAGAAAAGCGAAATAGTTTAACAATTTAGAAAAGGAAATGATTATAAACCCACTTTCTAGAGAAGTTAAGTCATAGTTCAGAATTGCATCTCGCAACAAAAACAACCTCAATTTAGTCATAAAAAAAGTTAAAAAAGATAAAAGAACAAAAGAGTGAGTTATGTGGAAAGACAAAGAAAATGAAAATATCAGAGTTGGAAAAGTTAAGGAAAAAGAAAACAAGTATATAGAGGTTGAAAATTATAGAAAATTAGTAGAGGCAAGTTCAAGTTTTGAACAAAATTCTCTAGAGTATAGCAATAGATTAAAAACATCAATAGTTAAACAAAAAAAGCTAAGAGACATTACGAACTTTGTACAAAGAACAGAGAAGGAGGCAAAACTGATTCTCAATATAAATACTCTTGGAAAAGTGCTAGAAAGAAAGAATGAGAAAATATTAGTATCATCTAAAAAGTTACAAGATGTAAAAAAAAAGATATACCAATAATAGAAGTTGAAAGCTGGGAAAAACTATTAATAGATAGAGTAGTTTTAAATAATGAGTTCAGAAATAGACTAGTTAAAATTTTAGAGCAAAATAGAAAATTAGATAGTCTTTTATTTTACACAGATGACTTAAAAAATGATCTTAAAATGCAAATGGGCTGTGGAGTAATTTAAATAGCAGAGAGGATCAAATTACCTATCAAATAGCATGTGTAACTGAAAAGTGGTTTTCTTTGATAAGAGCTGAGTTAGTTGTGATTCTCACTGCTCTATTAATACCACCAAAAGAAAAGGAGGTTGAAATTAGAACAGATAGTAAAGCAGCAATCTTAGCAATCAAAAAAGGCTTAGAAGCAAATAAGACAAGACAGTGGCTAAAATTAAAAATAGTGGCCTCATTGCAACATTAACAGAAGTAGCTTAGACAAAGCAGTTGAAGCTTCACCTTACCAAAGTTAAAGGACATTCAGGTGAGTTTTTTTAATAATCTGGCAGATCTCAAAGCCAGAGAAGATGTATCTAGTTCTGAGTTTCTAACTTCAGTATTACTAAGTACAAAAGAATACAAACTAAGATTGAAATAGAGAAACAAACTAGTAGAAAAGCCACTACGCTCTTTTACCAAGATGTTTGAAAAAGTAATAAACAGGGCAGAATAGATATTCGCACATAGTACTCAAAATACTACATATAGAAAAAAAAAAACTTATCAATGCTGACTGGTATTCTATAAACTTTTAAAAAGTGAAATTAAGCAACAAGATCATATATTCATATCAAATAGTATTTAGCTCTTCGAACTAAAGTGTATAAACAATTTATTACCGGTTTTTAAAAGACTAAACCAGAGAAAACCAGATGTTTACAAAACAAACAAATGTGTTGTATATAAAAAGAAAACTGAAAATGTTGAACATTTAGTTAGTTGTGAAGTCTCGCTCAGTTTGTTGCGTAGTATAGAAGAACAAGAAGTAGAACTAACTCTAAAAAAGCTCGAAGAAGAAAGTATCATAAGCATAGATAAAGAAGACATTTTGGTAATATTGGAAAAAGGAAATACAGCTGAGGAACTGAGAAGAAGAGAAAGATGGATCAGAGGCCTTATTACAAATAGTGACATCGAGATGATTCGCCCCTTCTTTGACTCTAATAACCAAGCAAAAAAATTCATAACTTGGCTTTGAAAAAATTGAATAAAGAGAATACACGAGGCAATATGTGTCCCAGATGCAAACTCATACAGGAATGAGAGAAAGAAAATGACATAGTGCCCAAAGAAAAAAAGAATGCCATTTCAAAATCTAAGCGAGAAAGAAAAAAGAAAAAAAAGGCTGGAAATAAGAAGAAAACCGTTTCTGACAAATCCTCTGAACAAAAAAGTAGAAAAAAGGAAAAGAGTAAGAGGTAGACTACAATACTAGAAATAGTGAAAAATAAAGTTTTAGGTTGGATTATAAGCGGTCAACGTGCAGATTGGTGGAAAAGTAATTAGTAGTCTTGATAGGCTATAAGAACCTTCCTTTGAAGTATTAATAAATTCAAGTGCAGGACAAGTTAATATGGAGGTAAAACTTACTATAGCAGGTCGCATATAGGTGTTCTTTGAATAACCGGGTAAGCTAATACTTGTAATTTAGGTGTCAAGAGAAATAGCCTCTTGAAAAATTTTTTAATATTTCATAGTATAATATTATAAAGCCTAATAAAGTAAAGGCAAGACTGCTAAAATATAAAAAAAAAAAAAAAAAAAAAAAAAAAAAAGTTTGTTTTTTTTGAATTAATTATTACTTAACTGATAACAAGCTTTTTCCAATGATAGTTTTTTTAATAATAATATTTAAATTTTCAACAATATATAATGTCTTTATTTATACTAACATCTATAGAATTTAATTAATATGATTTATATCCAGCTGCAAGTCCCTGTTTTCTAAAATTATTTACCACTACAATTCATAATTTATTTTTCAACAAGAAATAATTTAAATATACAAATAAAGTTAAATTTATCATAACATAAATGGTTCCATTTTCTAATTGCCTGAATTTGAGATGAAGATTCTTTACTATTGATATTACGTATTTGTACCTATTTTTAAAAGCAAGTTATTTTTCTATTTGACTTATTCCAAATATTAAATTTTAATATCATACTTACAACATGATGAATATCTAACAAATGCCTTATAAAGTCAAAAGAAAATCCAGATTATACATATACCTAATGTATAAATTCATTTATTAATATATAATTGTATTTTCATTAATTAAAAAATTATTGTAATGAAGAAAAAAAGAAACTTCACCATATTAGGTAATAATTGCTAATGAAATTTTGGTGAATTAATAGCATTTACAAGATTTATGTTATTATTCCATGGGTACTATGTAACAACTCGTGCTTTTTTTCCTAGATTATTTTTACTGGTCTATATGAAAATCATATAATTTTCATATAGACCGGTGAGAATTTTTTTAAGTTATAGTAGTTATCAAAATAATTTAATAACTAAAATAATTTTAATATCTGGTTTTATCGCTACATCGGTGAAAGTACTATTTTTATTTGTTATTTTTTTTTCAAATACTTAAACGAAAGATTTTAAATTCTCATGATATTACTTTAGAGCGAATTTTTTCTTTGTACGATAGTTCTATTTAGGGCGAAAGAGTTAAATTCTTTTGGCCAGTACGATAATACTATTTGCAGCTAGCACAATAGTACTATTTAGAATAAAAAGATTTAAAATTCTTTTGGTTGGTGCGATAGTACATTAGTACGAAAGGTTTTTAAAATTATTTTGGTTAATGTAATCATATATATTTTTGCGGGCAAAAGGTTTTTACAATAGTTTTTTTTTTTTGAATATTGAGACAAGCAAAGATTTTGAAAAAGTTTTTTGCTGAATGAATATATTTTGCGAAAGTTTTAAAATTCTTTTTGCTGACTAAAATTCTCATAAGGGATGCAATAGTATCATTAACGATGATAGGTTTTTAAAATTTTGTTGGTTGTTATGATAGTATTTTTTAAAATTCTTTTGGTTGACATATTATTTAAAGCAAATTACTCACTAGTACTATTTAGAAAGGCTTTAAAATTCTCTTGCTATTCTAAGTGAAAGGTTTAGGATTCTTGGTTAAAGTAAAAGATCTTAAAATATTTTGCTAGTACAAAGTAATAGATCAAAAATTTTTTGTAGTTAATGAACGATAACAACGAAAAAGCATAAATGAAAAAAAATTTATTTAAATACTTATCATTACGTCATGAAATCCCTTAATTCATTTATCAGGATTAAAGAGGTTGCACGGGTTGTTATGTCATACCCATAGAATAAACTAATTATTTGATGAATATCAGTAGATACGGTGTATTCCACACAGGGACCCGAAAAAATTTTGATTTATTTAGATCGATATAAATCGATATTTTTGGGTCAAATTATGAGTAAATCGATATTTTTACAAAATTTTCTGTAGTGTAACATTACACAATATTGGCAGCCAGAATTATGGATAGAGCAGGCCAAATTTTATTGACTCAAGCTTGTGTATTGTGATAATCTCCTATTATAAAAGACTTTTTCACGATTTTTTTTACAATTAGAAGAAAACTTTTTTTTTTCTTTTTTTTTTTTTTAAAAAAAAAAAAAAGTTTTTTTGATTTAGAACTTGTGTGTCATTTGTCTTGTAAGGAGCAAAACTTTTTTTTTTCTTTATAAAAGCTCTTTTTAATTCTTTTTTTTTTTTTTTTTTTTGAAGCCTAGGCAAATAAAATGCCCTTCAAACGAATTACCGCATATTCTCGTGTGCAAGAATTTCCAGACAACTTTGTTGCTGATGCTGGTATCTTGATGTGTCGATTTTGTTACCATTCTGTGAATTGGAATACCAAGGCAACTATTACGGCTCATATCAATACAAATACACATAGAAATTTAAAAGCAAAAGCACTTCTTCTTCAAGTAAAACCAGGCAACCCACTTTAAACTCAGTTGTCGAAACAAATGAATTTAAAAGGGCACAATTAATGATTTGGTCCGTGCATTTGTTCAGGCTGATATTCTCCTAGGAAAGGTGGACAAGCTTAGACCATAGTTAAGAGAATATTTGCATGAAGGTGGTAGCATTCTTTCAGCCGATACATTGCGTCGTGAATACCTTCCTGGAATTTTTGAGAACTATTTAGTTACAATTAAACAAATGTTTAGTGGCAAAAGGGTTTCAGTAATCATTGATGAAACGACTGATAGTAGAGCACAAAGCATTGTTAACGTTTTGTTTAACTATCGCAAATTAACTAAGTTGGTGGTTGTGGATTATCTAGATATAGTGAACAATTCAACTATAGGTCAATTAATTGTTTGTACCTTGGTTGACTGGGATATTTCATTTAATGATACGCGATTAATTGTATCAGATTCGGCATCATATATGAAGAAGTATGTTTGTGAAGTGCTCAAGCCGATTATGCCTCAAATAATGCACCAAACTTGTTTGGCGCATATTCTAAATTTAATTAGGTTAGTATAGTGATGGGATTATTTAAATTAAAATTTTTATTTACTGTATTTGTATAATAAAAAAAAAAAAAAAAAAGATATATGTAAAATTTTATGTATTATTTAATAAAATTAAATCGATTATATATTATTTTTTAAAAAAAAAATTTAGTGAAGCTTGGATATCCATTGAACATTTCAGTGTTATTCATAAATTATTGGCAGAAATCAAAAAAACTTTAATTCATTCAAAAAGTCGATGTACAAGATACATTGGATTTTTGTGTCTAAATGGAGTTTCCCGTCTGAAAAATATTCCATTGCCCAATGCAACGCGTTGGAACTCATGGTTTAAAATGGCATTTTATGTAGAGGAACACTTACAATTAATCTGAGATTTTTATACTAAAGAGCATGAAGAAAACACCTCCCCCGCAATTGAAAAAATCGTAGCGATTCTTAATGATCAGCAAGAATATGGGCGTGTATAGATATATTTAACATTTATTAAAAATTATAGCCAACAGTTTATATGAGATTTAGACTTTTTTCAAACTGAAAATTTACCAGTGTTTCCATTTATAGAAAGCCAAATTGAACAATTAGAAAGTACAATTAATATGGGGAGATCTTTAGCAGATATAGTTCAATCTGTGCGTGAGGTATTTAATAAGCTTAATACAGAAACTGGTTTATTTTTTTCTATATTTCGCTCCGCGTATCAAGCTGTCTATAATAAATTTTGTGATCATATTAGTAAACATTCCACACATCCTTTATTTCAAGAAACCCATATTTTTGATTCTCGTTTTATTTTACTTTCTACTATTAATCACAACATTTCTTCTTATTCTCATATACATGAATTAGCAAACCCTTCATTTGATTTAGTACAAGAGTGGGCGGTTTACTGTAATATTAATCTTTCTATGATTGAATTTCATACCCTAGATGAGTTTTGGAGTAAGGTTTCCCATCAGTTACCTTTGTTAAGTGAAATTGCTTTAGATTACATTTGGCTTCCCATATCATCTTGCAGTGTAGAGCGAAGCTTTTCTGCATATAACAAAATTTTGGATGATGATAGACAAAATCTTAGCAAGGAATCGCTTCGTGCTCTTACAATGATGTATTATAATCGATAATTTTTAGGAGCCATACTATATAAATAAATACAATTTATATATTTTGATATTGATTTACTTATTTTTTTAAGATGTTTATTATTATTATTACAAAATTTCGGCCAGTAATTTTTTCATCAATAAAAATTGATATAATGTAATATATACATAATTTAAAATCAGGTGGCTAATATAAATAAAAAATTACGCACATCTCTTGTTGAACATATTGGGCAAGCGTTCAAATGAAATTTAATAATGTTATATAATAATAAAATTATTTGTACGTAGAACAGATATTATATTTATTATGATGTTTGAAATTGGACCAAAAATGTAATTTAGACGTAGATATTATATATCAATATTACAGTAAATAAAAATTGAACGCTTATATCAATATTACAGTAAATTAAGATTGAACGAATTCAAAAATATATTTATGACATAGATGTTATATCAATATTACAGTAAATGAGATCAAAAATATATTTTTTATATACCGACCATGCCGAAAAAATTACCGGCCGAAAATTGTTTCGGCTCTTTTTCGGGCCCTGATCACGTTATTCCTGATCCTGCATTCTGATTGGTTGATTAGGCAAATCGATATAAACCGATATTTTTGACCAAATCGATATAAATTTTGCCCAAATCAAATCGATATTTTTCCGGGTCCCTGATTCCACAGAATAATAGTAAACCACATGGCCTTCGGCCACGTGATTTTACTATTATTCTGTGGAATACACCGTATCCACTGATATCCATTAAATAACAAGTATAAATCACATATTTTAATATAATCTAAATTATAAAATTATAAAATTACAAATGTTAACCAACATAAAAAATGAACGATTTTTTCAGTTTTTAAAATGAATACCTGTAATATAGATGAAATTATTCTCTTCCGTTTTTTTCAATTATCGAGCCATTGGTGAAAGTGGTCTTTTTCCAGGTTCTTTATAAAAAAAAATTAAACCATATTAAAGATATATACGAATAATGTTATATCATAATAATTAAATAAAAATGATAATCACCAATAAAATTGTAAGGAGATGGTGGCAAATCAAATATATCTGGCTTTCAGGTACTGAAAAGTCATCCATTTGGTCATTAAATAGAATTTCTGTATCGGGATTCATTACTTGTGCTCCCTATGGCCTGTTAACCTATTTTAAAATATTACTGAAGAAGTAACAGAGGCAGCCATATCATCTGCATCAACAACAGACAAATGTGACGTTCCATCATCTATAGGTTCATATACAGGATTATAATAATCGGGATCGAACGTTTCATTCTATTAAATTAAGTAAATCGGAAATGATATTAAAATATATTATATATATATATGTCGTGCCTCAGATCAATTCTTGCGTCAGATTAAAACCGGCCTAAGTTAGATTAGGGTTAGGGTAAGAATCTGGGAAGGATTTGGGCTTAATTTAAGTCAATCAATATCGATCAGTTAATGCGGGCCAAAAAGTTGACATCTGACGCAAGCATTAATCTGAGGCACAACATATATATATATATACTATTAATTTTAATAGTTGCTTATTTTTTAAACAAAAAAGTGAATGATCCACGACTAACAATAGTTCTGGCGAAGCTTTTTTTAAATCCGAAAATGAGCTTCGAGAGTTAGAACCGAATTCATATTTCATATTAAACCCGGGTTTAACATATAACAAATCAAAACTCTATTCGAAACACTACTTACATCAGATACGTTGAGTCGCACTAAATCTGCGTATTCTTTTGAAATAATTTCTACTATCCTTAATGTTCAGCTTTATTCTCAAACTTTTAATTTGGAAAAAAAAAAGTAAAAGGTAAGTTATCTATTTATATGTGAATAATGATATATTATACGGACTTATTAAATTCGTATTTACAAATGTCGCATCACCCAATTCAGTCTGTCTCGCATAACCGAATCAAATTACAAGAATGTTATTACAATAATTCTCTTAATATAAATGTATAAAATACAAACTACCTAATTTTAATGTTCCAATAATTCTAAAATAAAAAAAAAAAATACCAATAAAATTCACATTAACCCAAAAAATATGACGTTCCTTAATTAAACATTAATAAACAATAATAAATACCTACTGTATTAAATTAAGACTGTTAATTAGTTTTCAAATCGTATTTTTCCAAGATGTTCAATAAGAATATTAATATGGTCCCACTTGCCGGTTCTGGCGCCGTCACGATCTTTTACATAGTGAATAATAGATTTAACAAGCTGCTACAACATTGAACTTCAAATTATAAAAAAATCTCAAATTACTCGTACCTTTCGATCATGATAAAATCTAACGAGAGGTCACACACGAAGACGGTAATTTTCTAAATCCTTGAGAGTCATAATGCCACCAGTAGCTTTGACTCTTTTTATCATTGACTTTGCGATTGAACCCTGTGTAAAAAAAAGAAAAAAAAATAACAATAATAGTATATAACATGTAAGAAACGAAAAATAGAGAAATAAAGATTTCAAAAAAATTTATAAACAAATTTTATAGTGCACCTTATAGAATTAGTGTAATAGTTTCTAGAGTCTTAGCGTACTTAGTTCGATGAAGAATTTGACCTTCTTTTAACATGTTACCATTTGGAGCATAGATTTCAGATAATTGTGGATTATTTACAACTACAGTATCGCACGAAACATCTAATGAAAAAAAAAAAAAACAGTTAGTAATGCAATAAAGATGATAATTTTTATCTATGTGCCGTTGCAGCACATATTACAGGTTTTGGTCATCAATTTCGGACACCCTATCAAGAATGCACCTACTCTTAAATACTTGTTAATTGATTTTTATTCTTTGGGGTGGTTACGTTCTTGACAAGGGTGTCCGAAATTGATAGGCTCGAAAAGACGTTTACCATACCTAGCAATTCAATCAGTATTTAATTTATTTCACCACTTTAAAAAAAAAATTATATAAATCAATTCGTTGTAACGATTTTCAAGAGCATTTAAATAAAGCAAATATTACTTACGGTACACCAATACTCAAACCACCAAC
>CAJVPY010001731.1:0-18372 GCA_910591965.1 Dentiscutata erythropus | reverse complement strand
AAAATAATTGTATCACATAATATATACAACAAAAATATATACTTAATAAAAAGTCATAAGGCATGACCTCACCTTAAAAAAAAAAAAAAAAAAAATATCAAGGCTAATAATATATTTTTAGCTTTTTCAAATTATTTTTATTTAATTCAAAGATTTTAAACTATTTCAAAATATTGCATAATATTTTCCTGTATAATATTTTGTAATAACTTTCGAAATATTTTAAAATTTTTTATATAATATTATGAAATTTGTATATTTTGCAAAATTTTGAAATTATTTATATAATATTATGTTTTTTTATAATCCATAAATTATTTTGAAATATTATGACCTTTTAAATTTGCTGATGATTATTAATAGTTTAGTATTTGTATATATAACTATTTACGTTTAATTAATAAATATAGCATAATTACTAAATTAAAAAAAGTTTAAAATTAAATATTTTTAACTATTTTATACAATATTATATACAAGTAATAATTACAACTCTTTCTAATAATTACTTGAACTAAATTTTTCAACAAAAAAAAAAAGCCTATTTTTGATACTGGAGAGTAGTAACCTGTAGTGAAATAATTTCAACAGGGCGGTTTTTATAAAGATTAACATTTCTCTATTTTTAGAGGCTTCTTTATATATTCAATATACAAGCCAAAAGCATTAGTATACAAGATAACTGGCAGTTGATAGTGTCCTTGTATATGAAATTTTGGTAGATAGATGGAGGTAATAAAGTCCAAGCCTTTCATCGATAAAGCTATTAGTCGCGAAACAACTAGGAATAGTAAAGAATGGTTTTTTTCAAGCCGCTCTCTTTTATTTGATTAAGTGGTTCCTTTTTTACTTTTTCTTGTCTCCTCGTTGGTCTTTCAAAAAAATTTTGATAAAATGTGGGGATTTGGTTTACCCTCTTCAAAAGATTGGTATTGTTTATATCCCAAATTTGGATAAACTAGCGGAATGCAACCACATGTTTGTTTATAACCTGATATGGCGCTACTTCATGGGACTCAGCCTGGGAACTCTAATTATAGCAGTAGGTGGCTTGAGATATAGGTTTTTCTTGGGTTAGAGTAAGTGTAACCCTTGGACAACAGCAGCACCTGGCTTGAGATACGAATTAGGACAGGCAACAAAGCAATTCAGAGTTGGTGGGAAGATTAAAAAGTAATTTTAACGTTAGGACAAAGCTTTACAAGAGAGATATACAAGCATTGCACTTATTATACAATTTTTATTAGCCTTGCATGGGTTATAATAGTGCCTTTAGGATTTTAGATTTCTTTTTATGTTTTTTTTTTTGCAATCTGTTTTTTTTTTTCTTTCTTGTTTTTTTGAGTTTTTCTTTTTTGATCGTTTTCATAGTTTCTTTGTTTAAACTTTTTTCCCTTTTGTCTCATACCCCTTGAGAAGAAAGAAGAATTTGAAAGAAAAGTGAAGTCTTGACGAGTTGAGAGCTAAGCCCAAGCTATATTATATCTTTAAATGCAGCGCACCGTATGTGGGGTATAGTGGCAATCATCAGTGCGATAACCAAAGTTGGGTATCTTTAAAAGACAGCCGGCTTTTAGTCTAATCAAATATTAAGTATTTTAATCTTGTATTGAATATCACATCTTAATAAAATTTTAGTACACAGTTATTAAAGAAAAAAAATATATATATACAAGTAATAATTATTACTATATTTATAATATAATTTAAATTTTTTTATAAATTTTATACTGTATAATTTTAATTAAAATATTAAATAAATAAGTTATTTTAAAATTTAAAATAAAAATATATATTATTAACACAATATAAATTAAAATAATTTAATTAATTTAGATTTAAGCTACAAATAAATATTTAGATTTATTTAAATATATATTTGAGTTTTTATTTTTAGCTTTAAATTTAACAAAAATAAGAGCAAAATTTCATCTTTAATATTAAAAAAAAAATTAATTTAGTTAAAATAAATACAGTATTACAATATATAAACTTTTTTAATACTTTACTTATTATATAGTAGTTTTATTTATATTTTTTATTTTAAAAATTTAAACTACAGTATTAACTTTATATATATATATGCATGTTATTAGATAGTAATATTGTATAATTTAAATTAACTAAAAAGTTTTAAACAATTAAAATACAGTACAATATATTAAATAATGTAATCTATATATTAATATTTTTATTTTCGGCTATTTTTAAACAATAGTTTTGAGTTGATAATTATAATATTTAAAATATATAATATTTATAGTAACATTCGTATTATTGTTTATATATAAGTATAGCACATACGTATAATAATTTCAATAATTGATTTATAACTTAATTTAAAATACAGTATGTATCTGCTTTTTATTATTATATAACTTATATTTAATGAAAATTTCTACCTGCTTTTAATAATTAAATGATTCAATTAATAATTTTTATAAATTCAATTAAAATATATTATTTTCAATCAAACGAGATTGATATTGTATTAAAATAATCAGATTTATACTTTTTAAAGCATAGTAATAATCAAAATAATCGCTAATCTATAATTAGTGGATCTATAGAATAAACGCTGATATGAAACAAAAAAGTCTGTCTATTAGCGTATATACCATAGTAAAAAGTCGAAAATTTTAAAATCAATAGCGATAGCGTTAAAAAAGCCTTAAAAATGCTTAAGGAGTATTGCAATCAATATTTCTGATCTCGTGATTCCGTTACAATGGAGGAAGCGAAGCGAAGTGATATATCACGTGAACAATTACCGGTCATGAAAAATCAAGCCACAGAATCGTAATCCTCGTGTTGCTTTCAATTTTTTCCTATTTTCCTCAATGAATTTAGCAAAAAGGCTTTTGATAATCACATAATTAATCTGGTCAAGAAGCATGTCTAAACCTTTTATGGGCATAATTTCTTAGTACAAATAGGATATATTTTTTCTAATTTTTGAAGATCATGTGATTATGCTAAATAATCTTTTTTTTTTTTTATTCACATAGTGATTTTTGCGCGTGGAGGTGCGTGATGTTTATTTCTTTAGAAATCCCCCTAGTCCTAATTAGTAATAGGCGTTCCCAACATCAGGTATAACATTTGACTCGTTTATATTGACCCTTTGTTGAAATAAGACACACCATATGACATTATGTATATGTGATACTACATGAAAGAAAGAAAATATATATTGCAAAATTGTGTGAGCGCAATTAAAATAGAACGGTAAGATCACCACTCGTGGACGCCGTGCCACCATGTTTTGATAAAACAATTGTCGTGTTTCCCGAACCATAAATTCTTTTTTTAATCTTTATATTCCCTGTTATGTTTCGACATTTGGACGATTGTGGCAAAATATTTTGGAACAATTTTATGTTCAATCGTTGATCAGCGACCAAAAGTTATTATTTAAACAAGGGCGCAACGCAATAAAGAAGTACAGATGTTATCATCCATAAATAAACACAATGGTTCGCTATTGTTGTCTGCTATTGACATTGTTCAATGAAATCACTCTTTGATACTGTATGTACTAAACGTGAAAAAAAAAAATACTAGTTTTCTTAGTGGTCAACATTATGCAGATATGTGTACAAACAAGAATTCACGTAAATATTAAATGCGTCTACCTTTCCCGCGGGGATGCACCTTAGCTTTCGTTGACATTCATACACTTAACTTTTGGTTGCATTTTTGTCTATTTCAGAATATTTTGAAAGAGAACAATATTAAAGATTCGCGCACTCAAAAAACCCTGTGATTATTCAAAAATTTTGTGCTACTTTTGTACTGTACACCTCTCGTTCAGATGAATGATTCACATTATTTATAATGCACGCAAGGAATCGGAATTGCCATTTCCTTCCGTGATGAGAGGAGAAAAATACAATATTAAATAAAATATTTAATATTTAAATTTATAAATAGATTAGTATGGCTTGTATATCGTATCTTTTTTAACCTATTGGTCATACGAAAATAAATAATCTATTGAAACAGAATGGGCTTCATAGAGAGTGCGTGAGACTTTAATCATTCTAACCTTTATTTGAATATTTCCTTTGTCACATAAACAGTTTCACAGTATACACGTTAAAGTAACAACCAACTGCTGTGAACAGATCATCATGGATTTTCTTGATTTTAAAGTTTGTTTCGTCATCAGTTGAATGACGTTACTCTATTAATTTATTTTGAATCAAAATATTAACATTAAACAGATAATAATGTCTCTGTTATCCCTATTGTTCAATTGTTATCCGTGGCGGGGTGGCGTTTTTCCCAAGGGAGGAGATTTCACCCCTCTTGAAAACTTTTCATGTCTTTAACCAACCTTTCCGTCATTCAAAGTTGTTCTTTAACATAAAAAAACTAGAGTGGTTGTTACTATAACTTTACGCCTAACTTAACTTTTGCCTAATCAAACACCCCGCAAACAACAAATATCAAAGACAGCATTCTATTGTATACAAGTCTGTAAAAAAAGGGCCTAAAAAATAAAATAAAATAAATAAAAAAAAAACAAAAAAAAAACAAGAATATGCCGGCCACTCGTAAACACCTTCATATTTCAAAACCACGTCGTCGCCAAAGGTCCGTAAGTCTTACCACTCGAGCTTCACGTTGTGGTGTCAAAAACTATGTTAACGTGCTCAAGAGTGTTCACCCTACAGTGGAGCTGTTTTTCCCTGTAACAAAACAATATTTACAAGAATATATTGATGCCAAGAAAAAGCAGGGAACCATAAAGGCAAATTCTCTTGACCAGTACTTTCAACATATTGAAAGTTACAACATGGCTCTTGGACATGGGTGGGACTCTCAAGAATTTGAACCTATGATGCGTGAAGTTTTGGAGGAATTGGTACGAATTGAAGAAAAATATAACAGTACACGTAAAACCACTTTAACACCTGGTGATGAAGAAAGTGATGAACTAAGTCACGAAGACGTTAATGGTATCGTATTTTATATTTACGATTACACAATGTATTTCTCAAAAATTTTTGATCTTGATTTGTTTAACCTTCTGCGATTCATTTTGCGATTCAATTACTAGAGATAGCTTCTTCGTCATCAGTTACACTTGTTTGCTTCGATGTTTCGAAGACACCCCAAATCAAACTCGAACGTGAAATTAAAATTTCTGTCACAAACATAGATCCAAATAATGAACCTAATAATGCCCTTCAACAACTTTACATAAATATTTCGAACGCAAAATTTCCGAAAAAATGGGGAAAAGTAGACCTATCCGTTGTGTACTATCAAAATCCTTTGGATAAAGAACAACTACATTATGCTTTGAATGATGATAGGGCCCTAAAATTTTTTTGGGATGATTATCAACGGGAAGCAGGAGTTCAATTAGTTGTTTATACTAAACAGCGTAGCGTAACACCTGGTAACGTGATTATTGCATTTTTATTGCACTTTCATTGAATTGATGAAAGCTTTTCGATTTATTTGTTTGTTTGTTTTTGAATAGTGACTACAATGCAACCTTTGCCGGTATCAGATACTAATGCAACATCATCAAAAGCAGTACCTTTGGCTCCTCTTACTCCTCGGAAGAGCCCTCCGCGATTACCACAAATCCCAGGCCTCGATTTCAATTCAGGTCCAGGTACGCGTATGTATTCACGTATATATCTTTTTTTTTCTCGAAAATTTTTAATAATATTTGTGCATATCGATAATATCTTATACAGAGAGTTCAACACCATCACCTACGTTCGTACAACTAAAATCTGTTACTATCCGATCACCGAATAGAGTGTATAAACAAAATGTTGCTATTACTGATAAGACTACATTCGCCTCGCTTTTGTCGTTTGCGATTAAGAGACCACCTCCACCAGGCAAGCAATTTGTTTTACAAAGTTCTGATGGCGAATTAGAATATATGCCCGAAGATCCTGTGAGAAAAGTAATTCATGGCGTACTTCACGCCGATGTAATCGTGAAGATGGAAGACATCCGAGAGATTGATTTCACACAATTTTGACAAATTGATGACAAAAAAAAATAAAAAAATAAAGAAAAAAAAAGCAAAAAAAAAGAAAAAAAAACGAAAAAAGAGAAAAAACAAAATTATAACCGAGGAGTGTCGCCTTTTATTTGAGAATTGTTATACTCGCTATATGTCAACTGCAGAACGTGGTAGTTATATCTTGAACATTTTGAATATTTGAAGTATTAGTGGCAGGCAATTTCTTTGACAAAATCTGAATTTTTGTACAGAAAAATTTCTTTTTACCGAACAATTTCCTTTTTTTTTTTTCGTCGTTTCAGTGCCTTATTTTTTTTTTAAAGTACTAGTTAATAACTTGGATAATAACTAGTGCTCGAATATTTTAAGGTTTATTTTTTACGAATTTTTTTTTTTCGGCGAGTAGAAGGTTTGCGTTAAGATCGAATAAACGCAAGAAAGAAAATCATAAGCGAAAGGTAGAAAAAATCTAATGAATTTTGTACGATGCCTGGATGGATTATGCTTTTTTTTGTATGCAATAAAAAGAAAAAAAAAAATTAATAACAAAATAAATTTATCACTTTTTCGTGATAGCGAAGATTTTGTGTATTACGAATCGTAGATCAATACAAGTAATTTCCACTTAAAGATCTGTGTGTTACCAAATTTGAATTCAAGATCGAAATAAGTAGTCCAATAATTAAAGACGCCACTTTTACCATATCAGTTGATTTTTAAACAGATAGTGATTATACAAATTTCGAATTTTGTACTTCGCGCTTTTTTTTAACTTTTTGACAACATTTTGACATTTGGTCGATCTACTCCACTTTTGTTATTTAATGCGTTTGATCAGAAGTATTACAGAAGATTACCTTATATATTTGATATCCTTATTGGGAGAAACCTTTTTTCGAATGCTTGCATAGTAATTTGAGACTTAAAAAGAATGATTAAACAATACAAATTATCTTGTACTACAAACTTTAGAAGCATCTATTATAAATGTCATGCTGATAGATTGTATATTGGATATATTACTAACAAGAACACTTATAGTTCGTTCACATTTAACTAAATAAGATTATACAGTAAAACCTCCATAAGTGCACACCCTCTCTAAATTCACGCTCAAATATATACATGCCCCCTATAAATGCACTTTCACTTTCTCTTATTGATCTCTAAGTGCACGTTGTTAAAGCTTGGTCCCAAGAGCGTGCACTTATAGAGGTTTTACTGTATTTTGCGGTTCTATAATCAAGACATTGTGTCAAGAACGTCAAGTCGTTTATAATGTACGTGAAACGACAAAGAGCAGAAAAATATTAAAGTATTATTATCAGAATTTGACAATGTATGAATTTATTCCTATTGTTTGTAAAACGTGAAAATTTATAAATTATAAAAGCCTTTATTATAAACTGATACATACATACATTTTTCATCCTCTTTGACGTAAATTTTCAAAACCATGATAAAATGTTCGTCTCACAAAGTGTAATTAATCTAGATCAAGAGTTATAACTTTTAAAAGTAATACTAGAGATATATAAATAACCAGCCTTAACATATCTATTTTCGTCATTCATACTTCTATCTCGCCATTGTTCATTAATCCCATCGCTCTTTCGAATTCTTCTTGATTAATTATACCCTTCTTAAGCTTCTTCGCCAGCCTTTCCTCTTTTTGTAATTCTTCCCATTCATCTTCAGAATATATTTCTACACCTTTATTCTTGTTAATAGTATCGGATGATCCATTTATCTCTTCAGCCTTTCGTTTTTTTAAATATTCTCTCTTTTTTGATCTTTTGATTCTTCGTTCAACCCTGCGTTGTTTGGCAGCTATTTTTTCCGACCACGGACCTTTGAGCACTTTTTTTTGGTGACTACAGAATAGAAGATGCATTAAGTATAAACGATCCCTGTAAATCCAACCCTGAAAAAATAAAAATAAAATACCTGGCTTGCTGGATATTCAATTTCGATTTATCGCTTTCCAATTTCGACAGTCTCTTTTGCTCACGTGCTTTGTTTGCATATCTGTATTCGTCCATCTGGAAAAAGTAATAACCCGGTAACAATGTTGTTTATTCAATTAACATGATAGAAATAAAAAATACTTTTAACGTAAAGCATACATTTACGCTAGCCTCTTCAAATTCAATCTTGATATCTTTTAATTCCGGCATTTTAGGTAGCTAAGACAGATGAAATGCCTGTCACGTGAGTGGGTCGCGTTTTGACTCTAATACATGAAGATTTATACATACCTTCAATAAACAATAGCCTTTCGCTACTTTTCCTAAATCCAAATCCCTTAATCGAAAAATATAGTTTGCTTCGTGTTTAGAGTATGAACGAACATATGACACAAAGGCTTTAGTCCCCTTTTAATTTGAAAAAACAAATGAATCCTTTTTTTTTTTTATGTGATACTAAGTTTAATATATAACAACCATACTTTATCATGCAAGTCTCTGTCCGTCAAAACAATTTTTCGAATTTGTTCCAAAAGAACCTCGTTATCATCGTCAAAAACAGGATCTTGTGCTATTAAATCGTCATCGTTTATCGATAGATAATTTGTGCTAAATTCCTTATCACCAGGTAAAATATACGCCAATCGCTTTAAGGGAATCTTACGAATTTTTAAAAAATCTATCACAAAAATTCAACATACACTAAAGTTAGACTGTAAAGTGTCAACATTTAACCGACAGCCCTAAAAATGATCGGATGCTAACCTACATAAACTTCCTCTCTTCCATGACCTAATAATACGAGTGCTTTACCCTTTTTTCCTGCTCGTGCAGTTCTACCACATCTATGAGCAAAAACTTTAGGGTCTTGAGGAGGGTCCATTTGTATCACGAAATCTACATCAGGCACATCTAACCCTCGTGCAGCGACATCTGTGCATAAAAGAAGCGCCAGTGACGTTGGTGGAAGGTTCAAAAATGCCCGATAGGTTGCTAGAATCGTTAATAATAACATAGATAAATATTTTTACAATAAAAATGTAATTGCAATATCATATATTACACAACCTGTTCGTCTTTTTGCATCCATTTTTCCATGAAGCGAATAAATTGAAATACCCTTCAATTGCGGCATTTTCGAGAATATCTAAAAATTAAACAGACTGAGACATATGTGTTTTACGTATTTAAAATTTTAAGATTGGAACCTTATCAAGTTTTTGATTAAAACTGGGCCATTCTTAATCAGCTAATCGATCAAGATCGATTCCGATCATTATATGATGAAAATTTTTTCTTAATATGCAATACCTTAAAAAAATAATCGACACACGCACACGTTGCAAAGTAAACTATATATTTTTTTGCGGTGGTCTCACGCGTTAACAATCGTAAAATCTGTGCCAATTTCTGATGCGGCTCACACAAAATATATCCTATTTGAAGTCTTTTTTCATGTGATAACAAATTAATTACTTTTCTCTTCTCCTAGCTATTACTTAAAATACCTACGTTGCAGGAATTCGTTGCACATCTTTAGATACAAGATCTTCAACTTTAACCATAACCCTTACTGGGTTTCTTAAACCAGCGCGTACAATCTCAGCAAGCCCGTCGGTCATCGTTGCGGAAAATAATCCAGTACGTCTTTGTTTAGGCAGATGTGCAATAATATTGTTTAGAGATTGAGAAAATCCCATATCAAATAATCTGTCGGCCTCATCTAATACCAAAATTTCCAATTCTTTAGTATTAACGTGATTTTTTGCGGCACCTCTACCAACCAGCAAATCCTCCAGTCGCCCAGGAGTTCCTATTAGAATATCCGGCCCAAATTCTTTAATGTAACAAATATCATCTTGAAGCGTACTTGTACCTCCAGTTATGAGAGCATGCTTTAGCAATGGTGTCACAGAGTCTTTAAGGAATATCGAAAATACTGATGAAATTTGTTGGGCCAATTCTCTTTGTTATTTAAAAGAATTGATCGAATTATTAAATCATAAACACATAACATCCAGTTCTTGCAGTTAATTATTAATAAAAACCTTGTAGGAGTTATAACTAAAGCACCTATCTCGTTTTTGGCAAATCGTTTTTTTAGACGTACTAATTTTTCAATAATTGGAATGACAAATGCAAGAGTTTTTCCAGAGCCAGTTACAGCCTAGCTTAAACCAAATTTCTCTTCAGATAAAGATCTATCATTCATAAATTAATAAGTTATCGCCATTACTACCTCAACAACTACGTCTTTATTTTTCATAAATAACGGAATGGCTCCTGCTTGTACAGGTGTCATTTCGGTGAACCCCATGGTGGCCAAGGTTTCTAAACTAAAAGGTATTACAGCAAAAGGCCGTTATTTGATGAGTCATATAAAAAGAGAACTAATAATTGGCATACATGAAGGGACTTAATTTTGGTTCCAAAGTGCTCCATAAGCCTGCACTAGCATTTTTTGTGGACATCTTTGTATGTACAAGAAAGCGAACATCCCTTGCGTAATTCAGTAATTATCCAAACTTTTTTTTTTTATCACATAAACAGATGCTGAATTCTGATTGGATAGATTTGTACTTTGATCAGAATAAAATTTCTCGCTAACAGAGTAGATTCACCCTCTTCTGCCTCGTGTTGAAAAGGTGTGTGCTTTACTACTCCCATACCTTTCTGATATCTACCTCAAACATTGAGAAGTTTTAGAAAACTTGCTTTAATGGATATAAAACACTTTGATCATGGTTGAAAATAAATCTTAAAAAATATATATAAGTTGTAAATCGACTAATGTTTATTAACAGACAAATAGTGAGGATGCTTATTCCGAAGCAAAATCGTAAACGTATCTATGAAAGTCTTTTCAAAGGTCAGTGGTATTCTTGTTGTCATCTTCGTCTTTTTTTAATTTCTATAAATCAGTGATATAACTTTTCCTTGCTCCTAATTGAAATAATGTACAAATTGTAGAGGGTGTATTGGTCGCAAAAAAAGACTTCAATGCTCCTAAACATCAGGACATCGATGTTCCAAATCTTCATGTGATTAAAGCTTGCCAGAGTCTCAATTCCAAAGGCTATGTGAAGACACAATTTTCATGGCAATATTATTATTACTCTTTAACGAATGAAGGAATTGAATATTTAAGGGAGTATTTACATCTTCCTCAAGAAATCGTTCCTGCTACATTCAAGAAACAGGCTAGACCATCCAGTACTAGACGTCCTGGTTAGTTGAGATTATATTGTATTAATTTAAATCATTTGAAACCATTTCGTGATCGCTGAAATAATTTACAATTTAACAATTTAACAGATGTGGAAGGAGGTAGAGAAGGTGGCGCTTATCGACCACCACAAAGCCGTTCTGATCGCGATTACCGTCGCCGCGACGATGGGGGTGAAGGTAAAAAGGAGGGTGCTTCAGGTGACTTTAGGCCCGAATTTAGAGGTTATGGACGTGGCCGTGGTCGTGCAGAATAGTGGTTGGACCCGTCTGAAAAATCATGACCCGGGTAAACCCGCGGGTCACCCGGGTGGATAAATGATATTCCTTCTATAATTATAATATGAAATTAATAAAATATTTGATGAATTGCACAAGAACTATACTAGAACTGATTCATAACGTGCCAGTAAGATATAATACATTTCTAACTCTTTTTAAACAACTCAAGGCCTAGTTACATTACCTAATTTTTCATATCAGATATTTTTCTCTTTCTGCATATACTGTAACAAAATTATCAATCATTATATGAAAGAATTTTAATTTAAAACTCAATTATAATCTATGGATACTATTTAAAAAAATTGATATGTTGATGCTCGAATAGCAGAAAGGAACACCAAAATGTATGTAGTAAATCACCAAAAATGAGACAAAACAAAAAGCTGCTCGATACGTAAGTATCGAAGCAGCTTTTGTATCGAATCATCACGAGACCAACATGCGATATCTCCGAATATGTTCGGTCTAATGATCGATCAAGTGATCAATCAGTGATGTTAGACGTTAGGTAAGTATGAAGTAATGGGAAAGTTTGAATAATTAGTTGAGTTAAAACGAAAAAAAATACTTTATTTTTATTTATTATTAAAATTAATAATAATAGCAGAAATAACAAAATTTAAATTAGAAAACCATCCTCTGCGACCTAATTAAAAATGCTCTTCCTAACTCTAACCCTAACCCAGACCCAAACTACAACGTTGAATTCTCAGTAAAAATTACAGGGTAAATAATTTTTGTGGGTGTGCTATCTAAAAAGTTAAGCAATGTTGATCTCAACATTAACCTAACATTGATCTAAAGAACCAAAAGAATGTAAAAAAAGTATCACTAAAATGATAAAGAGACCATTAAAAGAATGACAAAAGAGCTACAAAGAAGTAATGAAAGAATACCAGAAAAGCATCAAAAAAATGACAAAAAATCCTGAAAAAGCAACAAAAAAAAAATTATTAATTTAAAAAAAAAAGAACATGAAAAAGTATTTAAAAAAACAAACTATCAAAAGAACAATCAAAAAACCACTAAAAAAACAATGAAGAATAATGAAAAAATTCCAAAAGAATGACAAAAGAGTTACAAATAAGTAACAAATAAGTACAAAAAAAAATAAAAAATAAGCTCCAAAAAATGATACAAAAAAATTAGTTGTTAGGGTCTTACAGGTAGACCTATTACTTCTTATCTAGGTTGATATAACTGCAACCTAATACCCAATTCACTTGCAGATGACCTGGGTAATGCCTATTCAGGTTCAACTACTAAACTAAATAATTAAATTCTTAAGTAGAAAAATATATTAGCCAAGCTGCTAATTTAAATACACTAGAGAAAAAGAACATGTACTTCAAAAATATATACCAAAGAAAAAGAAATTATAAAGTATCTAAAGTTTAAGCAAACTAACTTTTTCAAGTTGCTAGCTAGAAGTAAAAGAGAAACTAATAAAAAATCTAAAAAAAAAAAAAGTTTGAATATAGATATTAGAATTGCTGTAAATCTTACAAAAGCAAAAAGTAAATAATAAACAACTAATTAGAAAGGTTGTGGCTTAAGTAAGGCCACTCCAAATTGATTCTTTGTTTAACATAGCATTAAATAATTTATAAAAGTGGGGAGAAGGGAACAAAAAAAACACAATAATAATAATACTATAATTTTATTGGTTAATTTAATATGTGTTGGTTATATAAAATTTAAAAAATTAAGAGGGGGTAAATACTATTAATTACTATTAATGTGTATTGGGTTCATATAAATTTTGAAAAATAGAGGAGAGAGGGTTATGTTAAATGAAGAATTAAATTGGTCTGGCCTAACTATGAAATAGCAATATTATAAAGAATGGTATAAAACATAAACATAATATAGCAGTATAATACTGTATATACTAGTTAGATAGAAATTACCAAACATACAGGCAAATATATATATAAGATATATACTACTTTGTTAGATTTATCTTAAAAATATACTAGCTTAGGTTAGTAAATTCTAAAATACTGTAGAGTACAAAATCTAATTGGGTAAATATATAGTAATAACAAAATTTATTTTTGTATAATAAGCTATTTCTAAAATTAGAGTTCTTATTAGCTTAAAATTAGATTATAATCAGAGGGTTTAAATAAATAACTCTGTAGTTGGGTTGTAGATATAGCAGATAGTATAGAACTCTTAATAGACAAACTATTTAAATTAGATACCAAAAGTGTACATGTGGCTTGATGTACTCTTACTGTAACTGAAATTAAACTTTAATAAAATGTTCCTTAGGCCAAAGAGATCATCTTAATACCAAAAAAAAAACAAATATGCTAAAAAGCCTAGAAAGTATAAAGAGTATAAAAGTATAAAGTATAAAGAGTATACAGTATATATAGTAAAAGTATAAAGAGTATAAAAAATATAGTACTAATACTATTAGAAAAGTTAGAAAAGTGGAAAATTCTACTAATAAGTCTAATACTGTATATACTAACAACTTTGCTAGTACAGTTTAACTAATAAATATATTAATAAAATATACTAAAATATGCTAATATAACAATATAATAAAGTGCTAATAATATTAAAATACAGTACTATATAAAAACAAATTGTATTTATAACTTTGATTATACAGTTAGATCTTTTTAAATACTACCTCTGGAAAAAGATCAGGCTTTTAGAGGCTGAGTCATATAGCGATAGGTTATTAGAAATCCGAAGTTTGGTTTTTTCTCGTATCGACATATTTTTATAAATCTTGGTAATCGCACTATTCGGGGTATTCTAATTTGATAGCCAACGGAACTTCCGAGTTAGGGAACTTTGTTGGTCACAGATTTTCATTTCATTATAATTGACAAATCATACAGTTAAAAAATGTACGTTCCCTTTTTTTTTTGTTTCTCCGTGTAAAGCCCGAGTCAAAAAGTTGGATACGCAGTTGATGGTAAATTCTATCAGTTTTCGAATTGTGTTAAAGAAATACTGATAACGAAGAGGCTCAGTAGCTTTATTTTTATTTATTAGTATAACGGTAGCAATTCACCCCAGGACAATTTTTCTAATGTTCACCGTCCCGCCCTTCCTCCTCCGCAGACAAGCATTTTCATAAATGCTTATCAACAAGACGGTGTACAAAATCATAATGCCGGTAATACTCTTGCAAATAAATTGCCTCCTATTCTTCCTCCTATATCTGATCCCCCGTCCGTTCCTCAGGCTGGTCAAACTATTCGTTCTTCTCGACCAAGATATAAAGTAAAAACAGATAAAACGGCATGGACGGTCGAGGAAGATAATTTGTTACGTTTGGCAGTTCAACTTTATGGAGATAGATCTGAAAAATGGACAAAGATTGCAGCATGTGTTCCTAATAGAACAAATAAGATGTGTAGAAAACGTTGGTTTCACTCTCTTGATCCAAACTTACGAAAAGGGCCATGGACCAAAGAGGAGGATGAATTATTGATGAAGGCTGTTGAAAAGCATAAAAAAGTGTGGTGTAAAGTTGCTGAATCTATTCCGGGTAGGACGGATGATCAATGTGCAAAGCGTTGGAAAGAATGCCTTGATCCAGAAATCGACCATACAGAATGGACTGATCAGGAGGATCTTTTGTTAATGCAAAAATATGCCGAATTGGGTACTCAATGGCAAAAAATATCGCAATTTTTTCCTGGACGTCCTGGATTACATTGTAGAAATAGATGGAGAAAAATCGAGAGGACGAAAAAATCAGCAAAGGAGCCCTCGTTGGATATGATAATTATAACTCCAGATGATATATCTCCCACTACTTCACCTATTTTATCTCCTGACTTGTCTTTACAATCAAATTTGCAATCAAATTTGCAATCAAATTTACAATCAAATTTACAATCAAATTTGCAATCAAATTTGCAATCAAATTTACAATCAAATTTGCAATCGAATTTACAACCAAATTTACAACATCATATGGCTCCGACAATATATAATACATCGCAGAGTATGAAGCCGAGTTCGCAGACGCACCTGCAGCAATTGAATGTACAACAACCACATTTGCCTACAGATATACCATCTAATGTATCTCAAGACATATTATCTCAAAATTCAACATCTGTCTTAGAGTCAGATTTATCATCTGAACCAGCGGCAAATTTGGTTACTTCAACAACTTCTTGTGGTCCTAGTATTGCTTCACTCTTGTCATCGCCAAACGTAAATGGGCCCATGAACCAGCAGACAATAAATATGCAGAACATCGTGCGAAATGTAAATGTGCAAAATACACAAATGAATATGGATCATGTGCCTTTACCTCCTCCGGCTTCAATGGAGGTTGAAAATGATACAACTACCCGGGCATATGGATGCGGTGTCCCTGGATGTGAACTTAATTTTTCAAATTCGAATGGGTTATATTACCATATGAAAGCAGCACATCCCAACGTTAGTAATTCAGAAAAACCGTATCGTTGTGCATTACCAGGTTGTTGTAAAAGTTATAAAAATATTAATGGTCTTCAATATCATATCGCCAATGCGAAAGGTTCGTCTGGGCATCAATGCGATAATAATGAGGAAGGATCTCCTGAATCAGTTGTTAAACCACATAAATGTCAAGTAGCTGGTTGTAAGAATAGCTATAGAACTCCCAATGGATTGCAATATCATCAAAAACACATTCATGGAAAGGAAAGCGATAAATACCGTGGAACTCAAATAACGGCTTCTTCGAGTGCTCAACGATTCGAACCAGAATCTTCAACATTGGATGTTACTGGCCCAATGGATGATACTACCTCTAATAATAATGATATACAACATTGGACACCTACTGATGGATTTATACCATCTGAATCACATGAATCCAATCCGCCTTCTTTCACGCTTCCTGCAGTTCCTGATGCCATCTCTGTTCCAAATTTATTAGGTTTGAATCCACCACATTTTGATGAACATCATATCATGGGAAGTGATTCAAGTGACCCATCTACAAACGGAATGGATACGCTTTTATCACTTTCTACTTCTGGCGCACATTTCCGTAATCAAGATTTTGGCAATCATTTTCCACGTTATAAATGTAACGTTAAGGGATGTGAACAAATATTTAACAAGCCGATGTCACTTTCAGATCATACACGTATCGAACATCCGAATACACAAATAGAATCAATAACAGCCGGAAGGCGTAAGGGATCTAAACGATCGGCTCTTTCCAGACAATAGCGTCTTCAATTTGGTACTCACTTTTAAAGGTTTAGCAAATATATAAGCCAGAGTATTCAATTTAAGCTTTATTAAAAGATGTGTAAGGTAAAAATGGGGTTTTTTTTTCTTTAAAAACAAAACAAAACAAAAAAAAAAACAAAAAGCAGAAAAACAAAAAAAAAAGATAAAAATTAAAAAGAAAGGGGGAAAAGAAAAAGAGACATGAATTGCTTGATGACAGTTTGAATGTTATACGCACACTTTATTTGCGTTCTTGTACATATTTTTGACTCTTTTATGATGCTTTTTCCCTTGGTTTCCTTTATAAATAATACTTTGTTTTTACATTTTCCTTTGAACTTTTATAAATACAGTAATACTTTTTTTTTTTTATATATTTTTGGATATATGGTACTTTATGTGAATTGAAGAATAAAATTTTATGCTTCAATATTTGAATATGCTAGTCTTTTTATTAAATATTTCTAAGATATTCGTCTTATAATCAATTAAATAAGATCATGGCATGAAATTTTGTAAATTAAGTTATAAATTTTTATTTGAATCAATATTCAGATGCGCACATATTATTAATTGAACAAGTGGCTTTGTAATTAATTATTTGATAAATCGATATGAGAAAAAATTTATTCCGAATAACAGTAACTTTGCTTGGAAGATTTTCTTAAAAAATATTGATTTTTATTCTTTGGACCCGGATAGGCATCACCCAGGTCACCCGCGGGTGGGTCGGGTTGCAGTTATGTCAACCCGGGTAAGAAGTAACGGGTCTCCTGTAAGACCCTAGCGACCAATTTCTTTTGTGTCGTTTTTTGGTGCTAATTTCCCGTTCTTGTTTTGTGGTTTTTTGGTGCTTATTTGTTACTTCTTTGTGGCTCTTTTGTCGTTCTTTTGGAGTTTTTCCATCATTCTTCATCATTCTTCATCATTCTTCATCATTCTTCATCATTCTTCATCATTCTTTTAGTGGTTTCTTGATTGTTCTTTTGATGGTTCATTCTTTTTAATACTTTTTAGTGGTTTTTTTTTTTAGGTCAACATTTTCTTTCATTGCTTTTTTAGGATTTTTTGTTATTTTTTTGGTGCTTTTCTGGTATTCTTTTGTTACTTCTTTGTGGCTCTTTCATCATTCTTTTAGTGGTCTCCATCATTTTGGTGATGCTTTTTTTGTATTCTTTTGGTTCTTTAGATCAACATTAAATTAACATTGAGATCAATGTTGCTTAACTTTTTAGATAGCACACCCACAAAAATTATTTCCTTTTGTAATTTTTACTGAGAATTCAACATTGTAGTTTGGGACTGGGTTAGGGTTAGAGTTAAAAAAAGCATTTTTAATTAGGTTGCAGAGAATGGTTTCTTAATTTAAATTTTGTTATTTCTGCTATTATTAATTTTAATAAATAAAAATAAAGAATTTTTTTATTAAAAAAATTAGGTTTAAATGTCTTATAATTTCGTTTTAACTCAACTAATTATTCAAACTTTCCATTAGACTGGAGATATCACATGTTGGTCTCGTGATTAAGGATTGGAATCGGTTTAGTCGACTAAAAAATTTTTATAGTAAGCTACTATGTTTAGTCGACTAAACCGATTCCAATCCCTACTCGTGATGATTCGAGACAAAAGCTGCTTCGATACTTACGTATCGAGCAGCTTTTTGTTTTGTCTCATTTTTGGTGA
>CAJVPY010001730.1:0-18375 GCA_910591965.1 Dentiscutata erythropus | reverse complement strand
TACTCTCGTTATACTGATGTAATATGTAAGCCAGTCTTCGGACGGCCCACCCATTTGAACTAATAAAGTGCCAGGGGTCTAAGTGGTCACCTCAATATTAAAAAAAAAAAAAAAAAAAAAAAACCTATATGGTTTGAAATAAAATATAGAAAAAGTGACTCTAAGTTAGCAAATATTATTTAAAAGTAGTTCTCATATACTACCTTTCTAATAGCTTTAGAATTTATCATTTATTGCAAGTATGGCATTTATTGTTTAAAAGTAGTTCTTATATGCTACTTGCTAACAAGCCCAAAGTTTATCACTTACCAATAAGACTAAGTACTATGCAGACTCTGTATAACTATTGATTTTAGTAAAAAGAAAAAATTTATACTCTTTTAAGTAGTTCTAAATATTTTTTTTTTCTTACTTATTCTGCTAACCTCACCAAAATTTTTAACAAAAAGTGGGTATTTTAGCTTATCCTCTTCAAAAGATCAGCATTATTTATACCTTCTATTTTCAGACAAATGAAGTAAAACATAAACATGAGATTGTTTTGGCAATAATAATCTATATCACGTGATAAATCAATTGATGTTTTAATTAACAAACTATCCCAAACCAAATAGTAAAGTTAGAAGAAAATTTTAATAATAAGGCTTAGCTTTATAACAGAGATATACAAGATTTTTAAATTTAGTATATAATTTTTACAACTTGTATCTAGCATGGGCTATAATAGTACTTTTATAGATTGTTTTTTTTTTCTGCTTTTTTTTTCTTTTTTTATTTGTTTTTTTTTATTTGTATTTTTGTTGCTTAGACAGTTTTTTTTTTTCCTTTTCGTTTTGATCTCTTTATCTTTTAGTGTTAGTATTTTTTTTTTCATAAATTAGCTGAAGACTATAAATTCTTCTGCTCAAAAAGCTAGAAGAAGAAGGTTAGAAAAGATGGCAATCTTGATAGGCCGTAAATACTATTCAGTGATATATCAAATAATTTACTTGTAAAGTTGTTTGGTATGGAGATAAACTTTACTATAGCAGATCAAATATGGGTAATTTAAACATTTTAGTATTACAAAGAGCTGAGTTAGCTAATACTTGTAACTTAAATAGGCTTAAAGTGACTTGAGTCATAATTGGTAATTTATCTATAAGTTTAATATTGTATTTTAATAAAGTATTAGCAAAATTGTTGAATTTTAGAAAAAAAAATTAATAATTTAATTGATAATCCGCCAGTCACCTGGTGCATGATTATAATATAATACAATTAATTAAAAAAAAAACTTTTTTCGTACTAAGTTGATCGACAAGGTCGATTAATTGAAAGTTGTAAAGCTCACTAAGGCGTATCTAATGGTAGTTAAATCATCTAAATCGGCCCAGTGGTTCACAAGATATCGCTAAAAAACGATTGGCTGACTATATAAAATCTCTATATAAACAATAATTTGTTTATATAGAAATTTTATATAGTCAGCTAATTATTTTTTAGTGATATCTCGCAAACCACTAGGCCAATTTGGATGATTTAACCACCATTAGATATGCCTCAGTGAGCTTTACAACTTTCAATTAATCAACCTTGTCAATTAACTTAATACAAAAAAAAAATTTTCTTTGAATAATTGTCAAAAAATCTTCACATTTCTTGCTTATATAATTTACATAGTGATCTGTATCATATTATACTATTATTATGCACCAGGTGACTAGTGGATCATCAATTAAATCTATAGCTTATTTTTTTAACTAAAAAACTTATATTTCGATCTATATTAATTACAAAAAATAATTCTAGTTTTACTAAATAATATAATACTAGAAAAAAATATTAAAATATAGTTATATTTTATTATCAGAATCTATAAAAGTGTTTTTATATAAAAATATACTTATGTAAAGTGCAATTTTTATATATTTAATAGTAGTTAGTTCAAGAAACAAACATGCTTATAAGATGATATATTATATAGGAAATGCTTATATATATAAATTTATAGTTATAAAAATTAAAAATTTTATATTATATCTAAAATTACTATCTATCTGAAATTGCAACTTTAGATATATAAAGTTGCACCTAACTAGAATTATATATATAAAGATCTAATTTTAAAAGCTTAATTTTAGTTAAGTCAACTTTATATATTTAAAGTTGCAACTTTAGATAGATAGTAATTTTAGATATAATAAGTTTTTTTCTAACTACAGTATTTGAAAATTTACAATTCATACAACTTCTAATTTTTGAAGCTTGAATTAGTAACCATTATATGAGAATTATGCTAAATTTATTTACTATTACTACTATTTTTTATCAAAATACAAAATATTTTAAAAAATCTATAAAGAGAATATATATAATTGTTATATTATTAGCATGAAATCAATATAAAAAAGGATAAATATAAAGTATTCACATATTAGGGAGCATCCATATATAACGTTATGTACCTCTATATAGTAGCTTTTAACCCCCCAGACTATATAAAAATTTTTAAAAATCCATATGTTTATATATAAAATTTTATAAAAACTTGAATATATTATGATTCAGTAATTCAATCAGGATGATTTTGGTACCATTCGATTCGTTTCTGTGAGATGAATCCAATGGTACCAAAATCATTTCATTTGGACTACTGGATAGTGTTTTATTAATGAAATACTATTGATTTTATAGTAATTTTATAAAAAAACATAATAACTAATAGTATTTCGTTAATAAAACATGATCCAGTGATCCAAATCAAATGATTTTGGTACCATTCGACTCCTCTCCTCGAGACAATTCGAATGGTATCAAAATCATCCAATTTGGAGCACTGAATCAAATTTTAGCTAAATTTTTATAAAAAAATTACGTTATAGTTTAGGGAACCCTCCCTTTAAATATTGAAAAATCGTTATATTTTGGGGAACCCCCTCTTCCCCTCAAGTATAACATTATTTATAGATGCCCTCTTATTGAAATTTGCTAGTCTAAAAAATGTTAATAAAATATTCAATCTTGGAAGTTTGTTATTGAAATAAGTTGAAATTAAAGATGTGATAACTTAGTGTAGTAGTTTAGTTGTCACTCTCTCCAAGTAGAAAGTCTAGAGTTTGAATTCTATGAATAACAATTTTGAAAAATTGGCTTGCGTTATGGTTAACAGTTATTGATTATTGGTTGGATCTCAAATCTGCAATTTCAGTTACACCATCTAGTAATGGAGCTTTGATACAATAAATCTAAGAAACCAGAATAACTAAAAACCCATTTGGAAAGTTCCGAGTTAGAAAGCTTTCAGAAATTAGCTAATTTATTTTTATTAATAGATTGCCTGAGGCCAGACCCACTCACCCACATCTAACACCCTATTAGCCAATCAAATTTTATATAATAATATATATATAAACTTTAATAATAAATAATCTTTGTTCTATTGGTCCAAATTTGATGATTTAACTACCAAAATGATCTCCACAGAGTGGGATTCCAAAAAGCCCAAAATCATCAAAATCCAATTACAGAATCTAAAGATCAGAATAGATTTGTATATTATTATATATACTATACTATATAGGGAGCCAATAGAAATGGGACAAATTTATCTAATAAATTTGTCTTATTTCTATTAATTTCCTCTATATTGTTACAATGCTATGGCCTTCTTTGTAACCACATAGCACAGTAACAAGGTCACCCAATGCAGAGATTCTGCTACTGGAATATACATGGGGTGGATGTGGAGTACAATTAAGTATCCACAAGCAGAAAGTAAGCAGTTCGGTATTAGGATAGTGTATTTTAAACCTTTATTTATTATAGAACAGAAGATAACCTCCTTTAGAGATCCTAAAGAGAGTTATACATTACAAGAGAGAATTACAAGACTAATTCTATATGAGAGAGATAATTGATATCTATTTAAGAGCTGTACAAGATCTGTATAAATCTGTATAAGATCTGTTTTTACAAGTGGGAATTTATGCTCTTTTTATATACCTTTTACAAAATAAAAGAGAGAATTGAGAGTAATGTAACATTGTACTTGAGGGAGTTGAGAGACATGCCTGAGGGAGTAGAAGGCCGTGTTGAGAAAGTTGAAGACCGTGTTGAGGGAGTAGAGAGAGTTGAGAGAGATGAAGGCCGTGTTGAGGGACTTGAAGATATAGTTGAGGGACTTGAAGGCCGTGTACAATTTTAGCCACATTATGTGTCACAGTGGCTTTAACTCTCTTTTAAATACTAATATAAATATACATAATAAATAATAACTATTTAATATAAAATACAAGATAATAAATGTAAACTAAATAATATAAAATATAGAATCTAAATTATGTGCTACTCTAAGCTAATTTATGAAAACCTGTTTTATAACATTTTTCTCCCCTTAAGTTTTTGGTCCATCAAAAACCTTATTCATGTCTAAAAAAAAAATTTTAACTAACTTATTAAATTCCTCAATACTTAAATTATTAAAGTTCTATAGCTTTATAGTATTGGTACTGAAATGCTGCATGTGTATCTATCACTATGCATGATTGTTGTAACTGGTGATTCACAAACAATGGTTCTGGGTATTGTAGCTATTTACAAATCTGGTGAAGTTTCACATGTTTTCTATTTGTACCAACTATGTACAAAAATCCTGCTTTGCAATGCTTGGCAAAACTTTGGCAAAAATTTTAGCCAGACATGTGTTTTGATGCTTCTTTGTCTTTTCCTCTTTTAAAATTTGTGAGGACTCCGAACTTATTCTAGATTTTGTACTAAAATTAGATTTAAATATTTCTAAATTGTTTATTTTCTTCTAAACTTGTAATCACATCATTATTGTTTGTAATTTTCTTTGTTGACATCACATGATAATTTTCCTTGGCATGGGAAAACTTATCAATTGTTTCTAATTCTATTTATAATCTTGTTTTTCCTGTATTTGTTTTTCAAAAATTTTCTATACACAAATCTTCCTTTGGTACAATTCTTTTCTATTATTCCTTTGTGTAAAAACTTTTCTTGTCTAATACTCATCACTTTTTCTTTTCTCTAGTTTTAGTTCTGTTAAAAATTTCTCTTGCCTTGCTTGTCTTCCTGTTTTTCCTTTATTGAAGGTGTGTATACTTTCGGGCCGTGTGCTTAACTTCGTGAGTCTTATACTTGTGGGGATAAATGCCGGTCGTCCATGTCTGGGTGAGCTGACATTCCTTTGTGCTTGGACGATTGATTTCTTCATGACTTGCATGATTGATTGTTTGGCCCCAGTAGACATTTTCCCTTTATTACTTCCTTTTTTTTTTTTTTTTTTCTATAATCTCGTTTTTTTTTAGTACATGTACATAGAAAAAGTATTCTTTTTCTAATAACTTTTTGGTTAACTTTTAGATGTCTAGAACACCTTGAAGCTAGTCGGTATCCGAAATAGTCTGAAGATTACGAAACCAAGTTGCTAACTTGCAAGTGTGGCTTCAAGAATATGATCCGACTGAGCTGGTGCGGCAGAATTTTCTTAAAGAAATTAGTTGATAGTTCAGGTGCAGGATTTGGAGATGGAGATTGATGATTTAGAAGCAGAGATTTTGGCATTGTAGAGTATGTTGAAGAGTAGTTAGGGTTTTAGTTTGTTTGAGTTGGTGGTTGTTTTTATTCTTCTTTGTTCTGTATATTATTTTACTTTCTTTTTTCTCAATAAATTTTTCAGTGTTTAATTTCTAAGTTGTATAAAATTTTCTAAATTTTGTTAATAAAAATTTTAAACTTTAATGATCAAATATCTAAGTCTAATAAATTTTCAAAACTAAAATTTCTAATATCTAAATCTAATAAAATTAATAATAAAGTTAACTAAATTTACTACTATCGAAATATTGGTTTTAAAAATTTGCCTCTTTCATTTGCTTTGAACAACAATACTAATAAAATATTAAGGACTAATAATTAATTGTTTCGTCATTCCTAACCAATCAGGTTTTAAGCATGTTTTGTCCATTGTAATTAATAAGACGTGCATAACATAATTTCCTGTCTTTAAGAAATTTTCTTTTTTTTTTCCTTCGTTAACAATATTAACAACAACAACAACAACAACAATAATAATAATAATAATAATAATAATAATAATAACAATAATAATAATAAAAATAATAATAATAAAAATAATAATAATAATAATAATAAAATAAAAATGCCTCAATGAGGTGTGGCAACTTAGTGTAGTGGTCTAGTCGTCATCCTCTCCAAGTGGCAGGTCTAGAGTTCGAATCCCACAGATGACGATATTTGAAAAATAGACTTGTGTTTGGTTAATGGCTAATATATATCAGTTGGATTTAATCTATAACTTCGGTCACACCATCTAGTAATGGGAGCAATGACACAATAAATCCGAGGAACTAGCATAACTGAAAACTCATTTGGGAAGTCCCAAGTTAGGAGTAACAATGATCTTTGATAGTATCACAAGAGGGCTGAATTTGAACCAGGGCTCGAGATCGGAGAACCGAACGACCAGGTCCTAATGGCGGAGAACACACCAGCCAAACCACCAGGTTCTGTCGCACCGGAGGAAAAGGACATACACTCCAAAAGTATGTACCAAGGGTAGAGCATCTTTCAGGTACCTAAAGCCTGGGCAGACTGACCCTTCCGGGTTGCTAGCTGAAAGTAAAGGAGAGACTAATAAAGAATACGGGTAAGAAGACAGTCCAAATGCGGATATCAGAGTTGTTGGGAACCTAATAAGGGCAGAAGTAGGTAATCACAGGGGTTCAATGGTTAGCCCTAACCCCAAGTACATGGGTAGAGCCATGGCGTAGGTTACCAAAGTCTAGATAAAGAACACATATGTGGAATATGTGATATCTAGCAAAATGGAAATATCTCGCTATCAGAGGCACCCGGAGTCAGGGTAAGCAAACTTCATGGGATGTGAGGACCAATGGTAAGGTAAATGGGATTAATACAACTATACTGGGCCGTAAGGTTTGGTATGTCTCACTTAAGGTGGTTCTAGAAGTTTGGGAACTGAAACACCGCAGGGGGAGGGACCTGGGATATCTGTGGTAGGGGATGACTAATTAGAAAGGTTGTGGCTTGAAATACAGATCGGGTTTTGGCAGTATCTTAAAAGGTAGCTTAAGATATGAACTCGGTGATGGCAGCATAACAGGTACTAGTTAGGAATTTGTAACCAATGATGTACTGAAAATCTTGTAAAAATAATGTACATTCATGTACATTCCACTATAATGAGTAATAAAGAGGCAGTGTTGTTAAAAAAAAATAAATAAAAATAAATAAAAAACATTAATATAAAATGGCATATTAATATGGCATTTACATGTTATTTAATAGCAATCATTAAATAATTGAATGCTTGTTGTTGTTTAATATAGCATTATAAGTTATTTAATAGTAAGTGTTAAATAATAGAATATATAGCATTGTTTAACATTAATTAATCGCATTATTTAACTTTTAGTGTTAAATAATGCATATAATAGCATAAAATAATACCTTCAAAACTTCCTGATGAAGAAGACAAATAAGTATGCCTAATATCAATTGATAGATAAATAAATATCATAATTAATTATGAAAAGGTCGTACTTGAGTAAAAAAGATATTCATTCATCTTTTAATTTTATTGGTCCTTTATCAGTAAGCACATATATCCAGCATTAAATATTTAATTTTCTACCGACAACCATGTACCCTTATGGATTATAGACTGAAGAATTCTTGATAAGTATTTTATTTAAACTAGAATAAGGTTAATTAAAAAATTTTATCTGGATATTAATGTCGTTTTACATGACATTAAATATTAGTAATACTGTACAATGAAAGAACGTAATTGGCGTCCCGAGGCAATTATGCAAAAAAGGAAATAAAAACATACCAGTATGATCACATGAACGTGTAACATGAAATGAGAGAGTGGTTCCGTTCAATTTTTTGGATGTGGCCTACGCCTATTTTGAAAAATCCTTTTTTTGGTAAGAATAATGAATTTTGTTATTCGTTTTTAGTAAGCTTGGTAACCCTCTTTGATGGTTAGGGTTAGAGTAATCACTGGTATTGTTCTTTTTTCATGCTAGGGTTAGTAGGATAGTAGCTTTAGTTTGGCAAAATTTTCTTTTACAAACTATATGTTGGCACCACTGGTAAAAATAAAAAATTTGACATGTCGAATGGCACTATTTGAATACTATTCGTCATGCCATTCAATGCACCATTCAACTTGTTATATATTTTTCAGGGACATGAATATTCGTGAAGTCATGTGATAGAGTTAAATAGTGTATTGAATGGCATATCGAATAGCATTTAAATAGTGCCATTCGACACATCAAGTTTTTTATTTTTTACCATGCTTCGGCAAATAAAGTTTGTATATTATTTGGTGCATGATTTTTTTCATTCTTTGAAAAAAATCGACTACAAACAACTTCGTACATTTGGTTAAAGTCATAATCATGGTATTGGTGTTATGAAAGATGAAAATAAGGCTTTTGAATATTATATGAAAGCAGTTTAGTTAGGAAATCCGGTAGTGATGAATAATGTTAGTACTTGTTATTATTATGGATTTGGAGTAGAAAAGGATTACCAGAAATCATTTGTATATTGTAATCGTCTGCTGATTTGGGCAATGCTATAGGAATGAGCAGTGTTGGCTTTAGCTATTATTATGGAGTTGGAATTGATCAAGATTATAATAAAGCATTTGAATACTATCAAAAAGTTGCTAAAATGGGATTAATGGAGCACTGAGAAATGTTGCTCTATGTTATCGAAATGGTATAAACTTAAGAGAATATTAGATGATGAGCGATTTAAATTATCTTGAATTGATCATAATGAATTCAGCGATACAGAGAAGAATGAAAAGGAGGATTCACAACTGTATATTCTGCACGTCGATTCGATAATATATGGAGAGATATTGCACTTAAAGTGATTCATGATTCAACCAAAAATGACCAAGAATTTATCCAAGAATTGAAGAATTACTTGAAATTGGTTACAAAATTCCTTTATTCTTGAATTGTTTGGGAGTGTCAAGAAATAATTATGGTGATTATATTATTGTGCCATGGATATTATGCCAAGAGATTCATTATGGCAAAATCTTGTAGAAGTATCACAATTAGAATGGAAAGATAAATCGAATCTCCTGTATTGTAAAGCTTTGGATCTCGAGTCAATTCATTCTCATAAACCCATTCACAGAGACTTACACAGTGGAAATATTTTGTATAAAAATAATTTACATGATGAAAATATCACTGATCTTGGATTTTGTAAAAAAGTAAAAGAAGGAAAATTTTGTGGAGTTCTGTCGTATATAGCACCAGAGATTTTAATGAGTCAACAGTATACTGAAGCATCAAATATTTACAGTCTTGGAGTTATTGTGACAGAGATTTCGACCGGACAAAGGGCACTTGACATAATTCTGTTTGATAATCTTGTATCAAGAATTATCAGTGGATCAAGACCTAAGGATTTAGTATCTTCAGGATTTTGATCTTCAGGATATTGACATAGAACTGTGAAAAGGGTGGGTTATGGAAAGGGGAATGTCAGAGAAAAGGATAAGTCAGAGAAAAAGGTATGTCAGGGAAAAGGAATGTTGGGGAAAGGGAATGTCAGGGGAAAAGGAATGTTGGGGAAAAGGGAATGTCGGGAAAAAGGGTATGTCAGGGAAAAAGGGAAGAATATGTCGGGGAAAAAGATATGTCAGGAAAAAAGATATGTCTGAGAAGGGGATGTCGGAGAAGTGGTTGTCGGGAAAAAAGATATGTCTGGAAAAAGATATGTCTGGAAAGAGAATGTCGGGGAAATGGTTGTCGGGGAAAAAGATATGTCGGGGAAAAGGGTGTACTGGGGAAGTGGTTGTTGGGGAAGTGGTTATCGGGGAAGGGGTATGTCGGAAAAATATTGTCGGGGAAATGAATGTTGGGGAAATTGTTGCCAGGCAAGTGACATGGACCCCTAAAAAGTACTACCTTTCTGAAAACAAAGCGACAAAGAAAAACACATAGCAATAAGTTTCACTTACGCTATCTATACATAAAAAAAAAAAAAAAAAAAAGAGGGAAGGCAATACTTTATAACATAGATGCTAGTAGCACACCAGTTGCATAATATATCAACATTAAATAAACAATAGCTCTAATGGGTTAAATATAGCACGTAACATAGCATAGCAATTGAAGACACACAGTACGTAGTATACGAAATAGAGCACAGCTTTGGCTCCTTAAACACATGCAATATATATATAAAAAAAAAAAGAGACAAAAACAAAAAAAAAAAAAAAAAAAAAGAGCTGCATATTAAATATCCTTCACAATTCAAACTTGTGCATGGCATTACAACACAGGCAGCTTATAGCCTCCAATCAGTGGATAATACATTAACTACAACTCCACCGCATAACATTCCTCTGACTTCGGTTGAATACGAAATCCTTGGGCAGCTTGATCCTAGGCTCTTTAATGTCTCTACGCCAATTAATGCAAAAGCATTCAAGCATCTCATAGCAATTTACCCCAATCAGCCTTTTGTATTATACTTGCTTGATGGTCTTCAGGGTGGTTTTAGATTCAATTTCACGGAACAAAGAACAACAATAATCCAAAAGAACTTAAGCTCAATAGATATTGACCCCCAGTCATTTTCGAAATATGTACAGAATGAAATAGTCCACAATCGAATATGTGGCCCATTCTCTCTGCACAACCCGCCTTGTAAACTCTTTCAGGTAGATTCCTGCGGGCTAGTTGAGAAAAAAGAAATGAACCCAAAGGTGTATCAGATAATTTCACATAGAATTGATAGAATTGAGTTCAGCATGCAGTATGAAAACATTAGCCACACAATTCGATAGATCACTCACTACGGCAAAGGGTGTTTCCTGTCAAAAATCGACATAAAGGATGTATATAGGATCCTTCCAGTATATCCTGTTGACCAGGTTTTGCAGGGCATAAGCTATGACAATCAGCTATACTTTGATAAGGCCTTGGCATTCGGTAATCGAGCGTCCAGCGGAATATTCTGCAGGTTTGCGGATATGTTAACCTGGATTGCGATACAACAGGGCATACAGTCAATCATCCACTATGTGGATGATTTTCTTATTATATCAAAAACAAATGGGCAATGAGAGCTAGACCAGTTTCTTTGGATCCTCAACATTTCAAACAAACCATCTAAGTTAGAAGGGCCTTGTACTTCTATCACTTTTCTTGGTATTCAGTTGGACATGTAGACGTTCTCAGCCACAGTCCCTATGGCCAAAAAATCAAAGATAATTAATCTGCTAGAACAATAGACAAACAAAAAATCATGTTTTAGAAAAGAGCTTCAATCTCTGATCGGCTCATTGATGTGGACATGCCAGGTGATCCCACAGGGCCGACCCTTTATACAATGCTTTATCAAAGCCCTAAATACAGCACAAGGTCCAAAATATCACATAAGAATTAATGGCCCTATGAGGTCAGATATTAAATAGTGGACTTCAATACTGCCCAATTGGGCATGTATATACCTCATGGAAGACCAGGCCTGGTTAAGTCCGGACACACAGAATTTGTTCACCAATGTCTCCAACCTTGGTGGTAGTGCAATATTCCAATTCTACTTTACAACCTTTAACTGGGCTCGTGATCTAGACTTATCTCGGCATAGTATTCAAGAGCGAGAGCTTCTAGCTACGCTTATTAATATATTAACATTTTTACCCATATGGACACAAAAGCGCTTTATTATCTGGACAGATAATCAAGCCAATGCGGAAGCATTATATAATGGCTACTGCAGACAAATAGAAATTAATGACATTATCGCACAGATTTACCAAGCCCAGATACAAGAAAACTTCTTAATCAAATTTGAATACATCCTTGGCAAAGCAAATTCAAATGCAGACTTACTCTCACGAAATGGAGAGTTTTTAAAGTTTAATCCTACAGCTCGATACTTACAACCAGTTTTCCCCTTAAAATATTCTAATCTAATTTCTACAATTCCATCTTTGGTTCAATAGATAGCCCTACCATCACACACAACACCGCAGGCAAACAAACCTCAGCCTCCACTCTTCCGCTCAACCAACAGGTGGCATTAATTTTAGGCCTAGTTGAAAAAACAAACAAAACATACAAATCGGCCATAAAGCAGTACGAAACATCAACAATCAATAGACCAACTCACAAGGCAATATCTGGCCTATTTCTTGGGTGCACCTCATAGAGTTTATTACTTACATGTACAACAGGGTTGCTCCCCGACTCTTCTGTCTTATTTATCAGCCTTGAAATACCATCACAAGATAAATCACTTTGACTGGAACGAAACACGCAATGACCCTCTGATTATTCAGTTGTTAAAAACTATTGACCAAAACCACGTTCACAAGCCCGTCAAGCAAAAATCGCATATTACAAGACACCACTTACAAACCCTAAAGGCTAACCTTAACCTCAACAACCCGGACGACATATTGTTCTGGGCTACAGCCCTTACAGCCTTTTATGGCCTGGCTCGCCTAGGCGAGCTCCTTCCTACAACACGCCAAGACATTGACAAGACACCAAGCCTTGATGCTTTAAGGTTTGAGAAGGTTGGACATCACACATATGCTACTATTCAACTTGCATGCACCAAAAATCATAAAACGGCTATACGTGCGTCCCTTACCATCAACCCGACTTACGACGACCTGTGCCCAATAAATGCATTAAAGACCTATATTGTTCAAAGAACGGACCCCACAGTATCAAACAAAAGCAAATTGCTGTTTACCAGGGTCGATGGATCATGGGTGGCAGAACGGCATTTCATCGACAAGCTCAAACGACTCTTACCAGCGGAAGACGTGGCAGGCCACAGCTTCCGGGCCGGGGGTATAACTGAGCTGGTTATGCGCGGAATCCAGCTCATATTGATTCAGAAAATTGGCAGGTGGAGTTCGGAGTCATTCTACAGGTACATCCGGACTCACCCAGCCACAATAGCCGCGATTTTAATAAAAGCATATTGCAATTGAGCCGCCCTCATAATCTTACCAATGGAGCCTCGGACGCCCCAACCGCAATTTTAAAGTAATAAATGACAGAATGCATACACACAAATTCACATATAGACAAAAAAAAAAAAAAAAAAAAAAAAAAAAAGTGTACTCAGTCAAAGCTGAATCAGTTTAATGAAACAACAATGCAGTATCGAATTCTGAATTCTGAAATAGCCACCCCGGCAAAGAAATGAAACGGGAGCACCGCATACACTACATTTATCTAGACAAGTCTATCGTAATACACGTTCTACAACTAGTGCCACGTGCAGTTTCGACGGAAACACCAGTCACAACAGTCACAGTAGAAAATGGCAGAATCTCAACACCCAATCATTGGAATAGTCTCCTGATTCTGCCATTTTCCTATTTAACAGCCGGCCTGCTTCGAGCAGGCGGGAAACCACCGGCTGATGCTGCTTCTCACTCGCTCTACTGTTACGATGATACCTGGCGCAATCTCACTTGCTAATCTTCCGGGAGCATATCATCGTTTCAGTTCAAATTACTTAAAATTACTAATTACTTAAAATTACAAATTCAATGTATTCTGTGGACTTAAAGTCCTTTAATTGAATTCATTTCCGGCACCTTTGGCTGTCCGGAATTCTTCCAACCACATGACCAAGCGCACCTATGCTTTTCGATTCCCCTAAGATCTTTCATTAAATTTTTATAATGTGTTTCATTTTATAAACTTTTTGGTCTTAAACAAATATTGATTTGGAATTTTTTTGCCCAATAAGTTTCCAACATAATTACACCAAATGTATGAAGGCCTGATGATGTTGTATCGTAAAACGTTATAAATTTCAACAAATCCTGTCTTTAGTGCTGCTATACACATTTATGGTTATTAAGATATTGAAACTCAGGATTTTATTTGATAGGCTTATGTTTTCAGGACTTTTGACCAAACTTATAAATGGTATAGAAAGTTCTTGAACTGCAATACATGCAAAAATATTCTGGAAATGTTACTACTATGTAAACCACAGTGGAAGCTTTGTAAATGAATTATTTGAATGCTGTATTTAATGAACGTAGTAAATTTTAAATACTGTATTAAAATTTAGGTCATCCTAAAAAAAATAAGCAATCATTATTTTATACGGCTTTTTCATTTTATTAAAGTTAAATAAAAATCAAGAAATAAAATATACTATTTGATAATTTCTAATATTACTATTTAGCGTACACATTACTGTTGACATCAAAAGCTAGTCTCCTTGAGTCATTTGTGGTTTTAATTCTATTTCTATATCAATATTTTAAAAAAGTTCATTAACAGATTTTGAATCCAAGACTGCTTATTTCGCTAGCGCTTTATTAGCACGTTTTTGGTAATAAATATATGCTTTATATTCATCCCTTTCGACTCCAATTCCATGAAGATAACAATAACCAAGTTTGTCTATTCTTTCAATATTGCCCATATTTACTGATTTTAGATAATAAATGCACGCCTTATGTTCATCCTTTACAACTCCAATTCCGTTAAGATAACAATCTCCAAGATTGTTAATTCCGCTAGCATTATCCATATCTGCAGATTTTTGAAAATAAATGAACGCTTTATGTTTATCAGTTTCAACTCCAATTCCATTTTTGTAACAATATCCAAGCCAATCTATTCCGTTAGCATTATCTAAATCAGCTGATTTTTGAAAACATAGTAATGCTTTATGTTCATCTTTTTCTGCTCCAATTCCATTTATGTAACAATATCCAAGCCAGTTTATTCCACTAGCATTACCCAAGTCAGCTGATTTTTGAAAATAAATGAATGCATTATGATCGTCCTTTTCAACTCCGATTCCTTTTACGTAACAATATCCAAGATTATACATTCCGTCGGAGTTACCAATATTAGCCGATTTTTGATAACAAATGAATGCTTTATGTTTATCTTTCCCAACTCCAATTCCATTTTCGTAACAATATCCAAGGTTGTACATTCCACTAGCATTACCTGCATTGGCTGATTTCTGATAATAAATAAAAGACTTATGTTCGTTTTTTTCAACTCCAATTCCGTTTTTATAACAATATCCAAGACTATTCATTCCTACTGCATGACCCATTTCGGCTGATTTTTGATAATAAATAAATGCTTTATTTATATCTTTTTCAACTCCAATTCCATCTCGATAACAGTCACCTAGAGAATTAATTCCATAGGAATTTTCCATATCTGTTGATTTTTGATAACAAATGAACGCTTTATTATCATCTTTTTCAACTCCAAATCCAAGTTCATAACAAAAGCCGAGATCACATATTCCATTAGAATTTCCTAAGTCTGCAGATTTTTGATAATAAATAAATGCTTTATGATTATCCTTTTCAATCCATATTCCTAAATCATAGCAAAATGCGAAAATGTGTTGAATAATAGAATTGTTTTGAATAATAGGATTGGCTTGGTTATTTAAACATAAGTTGATTATTCTTTCTGGTTTTTGATGCTTAATTGTCATATGCTGATCTATTGAGTAAATAATCGAGTCGATATAATTTCCTTTCAAAGCTTCTTTATTATATAGATCACATAATTCTTCGATAACGTTATTTAAAAAACTCTGGAAATTATGCAACGATAAATTTGCTTGTTTTGAATTATTACCAACTTGATCTTTATCATTGTAAATAATGCCATTTATTGATAGTTCTGTAAATGGATTATTGTAAATGTTCGGAAAGCTTTTTTCATTTGACATGTGATTAGTTGTAAGGCGTGTACGTATGATATGTTAAATACGAGAAAGTTGATTGATTTGCAGTAATAGTAAAATTCAGGAATTATATAACCGATTATTACCGTTATACAAATATGTTGTACTACGTTGATTCTCCCCGACCCTATAACTCTGATATTGCTTTTTCCAAACAAGACATATCTCTGACAGATTATTTTACTGATAGAAATTTTTTACCAATTTTTTTTTCCGAAACTACCAATTCCCTGACAACCTGAATTTCTGAAAATATTATTCGACTGACTTTTTTACTGATAGAAATTTTTTACCGAATTTTTTTTTCCGACACAACTAATTCCCCGACAACCTAAATTTTTGAAAATATTATTCGACTGACTTTTTCACCGACAAAAGCTTTTTCCGAACTCCTGTTTCCCAGACAAAAATTTTCCGAAGCCTTTTCACCGACAAATATTTTAATATATTTCCCCGAAAAGATATTCTTCAAAAAGAAATTTACATAAATCTGCCAACTCAAAATATTCTTCAGTAAAAGAGCTTACAGTAATATCTTTTCAAAGAAATAGAATTTCAGAAAATGTACCATTCGGATAAATAGCATGTCAGTAAAATAGACATTCATCTTTTTAATACGTATGAGACTTTTGGAATTATGTCTTGTTAGTAAAGTGGGATGTCAGTGCTATGACTTCGGTGAAATGGTACTCAGAAAATTTGATTTCTGGAAACCGTAATGTTTTATTAAAATTTGGTAAAAATTAAGTTTTTATTTGTAATTTATTTTTATTATATAATTCCTAAATTTTGACCAGTGTAATAGTTAACTGAACTATTAGGGTTAAGCACAGGTTAGTATACTTCGAATCACTCTCTTGGCTATATTTCCGGACTAGAGTATCGTTCAGGTGCTCAACCGTAAGAGAGTTCTTGAATAGAAGACTACGCGGTTTATATCTAAAAGCGATTCTTTATCAATAATGAACTTGCAAGACATCTTAAAGAGACATGTCTTATATCAGTCAGACGACTTACTCTAACACCACTTACCTCTACTCAACCCTCCTCTATTAAAACTGTATCTCATTCTATGGATATTGATATTAACACTTTTGCCAATAACTATTCTAACATTACTATGCTTAACCAACCTATTGATTCTAATTCTAACCAGCCACCTAAACCTAAATGTGACATTTTTAACAATTTTGACTAGTTCCAAAGTTTTCCTATTACTCCAGAAATGGAGAATCAAATGCAACTTAATACACTTGAACACAACTATTTGACTTTATTAAATCTTATCTAATTGAATTTGTCTCTGGCAAATCTGTCAAATCTATCAATAACAATACCAACAATAACAAAGACACCAAAGTACTAAGATATTTTTTTAACTACACTCTAGCAGGAAAAAGGCTCAAATTCCTTCTTGATTTTATCTTTAATGCCAACCTACTACTTGATCAAAACTTAACTTTACTTTTCTCTATAATTTTTAATATATTTAAATCCTTACTCTTGCAATTTATCACTATACTTTTTATCCATTTTGATTATAAAAAAATTTTAGCATCAACAAGCTTTATTCCATCCTTTAGTATTCAAAACAGAAACCAAGTTGCACTTAATATAGCATAAATTCCTTGATATCAAGCCTATTCATTTCAGAATTCATTACTATTTAGTGAAAATACATCTAACAAAGCCCTTTTTCAAATTTAAAATAATAACAAATTTAATATCAATGTCAACTTTAATATTCTCAAAAGACAATTTACTCAAAATTTCATGTTCTATCTCTTAAACCCTTTATCAAAGAGTTTAATATCTGGTTTATCTTATTTATCTTATTATATCTTTATCAATTCTCTAATAATTTATTCAAATAAAAATATACAACTATATTCAATGTAATATTGCTATAAAATTAAATTTCGAATACAAACAACTCATAACTTACTAAGGTTCTGAGGTTTGAGTTTGATTTGATTTAAGTTTGATCAAACTTCAAATTAAACCAAACCCAACCTCTAAATTTTACTAATTTCAAACCCAAATCAAACTCAGACTTGCAATTTCAAACTCAAACCAAAACTCAAATTTTAATTATAAGTTTGGTTTGATTTAATTTTAAAGTTTGTAAACTGTTTGAGTTTGATTTTTGAATTTAGAATTTTTTAACTAAACCTTTTCTCTTTACTAAATAAATCTTTTCAACTTCTAATAAATGTTGTAGAGGAGTATCTTGCGATTAAAATAGTAGTTAAAACATTAAAATTAGCTTAGTAGATTGCAAGATATAAGTATTTTTGTCTTTGCAATTATATATTTTCTTCTTTTATGTAAATAATGAAAGCATATCTGATATAGTCATGAAGACTAAAATACAGATATCTCATAATTTACTAGGCAAATTTTAATATTTTAACCACCATTTTGATTGCAAAACACTATTCTATAATTTTACTTAGATTATATATAAAGCTAGTGTAACCAGAATATTCAGTTATGGGTTGGGTTAGGTCTTTGTTAGAAGAGATTCAAGACGAAGAGGCTTTTATTTAGATAGTTTTTAGGACATGATAG